>CAUYSK010042107.1:0-54281 GCA_963575035.1 Avahi laniger | reverse complement strand
GAAGCCTGGAGAGCTAGTGGTGATGAAATCGGGAAAGGCGTTTTCCACAGCTTGTGGAGAACTGAATACTTTTCCTTGCAGTAAGTGGTCCAAAGCCTGGAAGAAGTGGTAGTCAGTTGGTGCAAGGTCTGGTGAATACAGTGGATGACAGAGAGTTTCTGAGTGCCGCTGCTGTGGTTTGAGCAGTGTTGTTTGTGTGACATGTGGTCGAGCATTGTCTTGTGAAAGGATTGGCCTGTCTCTGTTGACCAATCTCGGCTGCTAAATTGCGAGCATCCTCGTCATTTCTTCCACCTGGTTGCAGTTGACATCCTCTGTTATCAATCGACCAGGTTTCATGAAGCGGTAGTGGATAATACCAGTGCTGGACCACCAAACAGACACCATTAGCTTTTTTTGATGAACATTCGGTTTTGGACTGTGTTTCAGCACTTCGTCTGTATCCAGCCATTGTGCCAAACACTTGCGATTGTCAACAAGAATCCATTTTTCATCAGATGGCACAATCTGGTGTAGAAATGGTTCGCCTTTATGTTGTGACGGCAAAGAAAGGCAAGCTTCCAGGCGATTTCTCTTTTGATGCTCGTTTAATTCACATGAGACCCATCTATCCAGATTCTATTCCTTGCCCATTTGTTTCAAATGGTCCAATATTGTTGGAATAGTAACATCAAACCTTGCTAATTCACGCATAGGTTGAGATGGATTCGCTTCCACTACAGGTTTCAGCTCCTCATTATCCACCTTGGTCTCAGGTCGCCCACATGGCTCCTTTTCAAGATTAATATCACCAGAATGGTGATGTCATCGCCGTACTGTGTGTTCATTAGCCACATCCTTTCCAAACACTTTGTTGATATTTTGAGTTGTGTGCACTGCATTGGTTCCATGACCGAACTAATATTTGAAAATAACGCAAAATTTTGACTTATCTGTAGTTTCACAAAAATTGCTCTTAAAAAAATGTGAAAGATAATTACAAGCCAAAACATGCATTTGAAAGACTGAGGAGGTACCTTCACAGTAAAAGTAAAACAAGACGTGTCAAAGTGAAATGTCAGAGAGATTAACTATCAAACTTAGTACTTGAGGAAATCAGACATTTCATACTTAATAACTTAATACATAATATGTTAAGAAATACAATTATATATAACATATAATTATTTTATAGCTTGTATGTGTTAATTCCAATAAGTGAAGTCCTTGGTGTTTTAAATCTGTTGTTTGTTGCTTTTGCTGACTTTCACTCATGGTGGCTTGTTTCCTTGTGCATTTTAGTGATATTTTATGTGAATTTTTTTAATTTTGAGTTTTTATCTGGCTGAACTTTGTGGAATTCACTATTAGGAATGCTTTCAGCTGAGCATAGTTGTTCTCATCTGTAATCCCAACATTTTGGGAGATTGAGGCAGGAGGGTCACTTGAGGCCAGGAGTTTGAAACCAGGAATGCTTTCTTTCAGAAACAACCTGCATTTGTTTCTGGTGGAAACTAGCAGTTTTTATTAAGCCAAGAACACTTCATCAGGTGACCATACATCTTACTTTGTCTCAGACAGGTTTGGCTTAAGGCTGTTGTCCCCAAAATAGTATTGATAGCACTTCCTTTCCCTCTCAGTTACCTGGGTTTGGAAAATAACTTATGGGTTACTCACGACTTTGGTTCCCGCACAGTTGGGGAGTGCGACATCGGTGGTGGCCTGACGCTGGTCTGGCTGGGTGTTGCCCTCAGACGGCCTCTGTGTGCACAGCCGGCTGTGGCCGTGCTCACTTCTCCATCCATCGCTGCCTCCTGTTTGTGTCCCTGGAAGAATTCTCCCACTTCCTTGTATGCGCAGTAATACATTAAAAATAAGTTTGTTACAAGTCTTCTAGAATCTGGTTTTATTATAGTGAAATACTCCTATAGTATTTGTTGCCATATTGCCACATTGGTCACTACTTTTATGTATTTATTTCTTTATTTAGAGACAGGGTCTTGCTCTGTCACACAGGCTAGAATGCAGTGGCTCCATCATAGCTCATTTCAGCTCAAACAATCCTCCTGCCTCAGCCTCCCGAGTAGTTGGGACTACAGGTGCACCCAGCTTAGTTTTCTGTTTTTTGTAGAGATGGGGTCTGCTATATTGCTTAGGCTGGTCTCGAACTCCTGGCCTCAAGTGATCCTCTCACCTTGGCCTCCCAAAGTCCTGGGATTACGGGTGTGAACCACCACACCCGACCGGTACTTTTTTATTAAACTGCTCTACTCCTTCCCCACACCGTTCCGTTTGAGGTCCCGTCCTGCTGTTTCACTCTTTCATAGCACCGTGTACCTTCGCTTCTAGCATTTGCTGCAGCTAAAATCTCGCAGTTCTTGGCGATTGTTGTCTCCCCTGTGGACTGCAAGGCAAGGCCCTGTGCCTTGTCTGTCTCTGCGCGGCCGCGGCCCTGCACAGTGCGGCGTCACCAAGCAGTGAAGAGAAAGGTTGGATTGGGAGGTGGCTTTACTCTCGTGGACTTTTATCCTTTCCTAGGTCCGGGAATCATCATCGTCTTTTTATATAATCAGTTTTTAGTCTGTGAATTGATGGATAGCTGGAGTTTTAAAAATTCCTGATTTATATATTAGTCCTTACAGCAGGGCAGAATGAATTGGTTTTGAGGAATTCAGCTTTGCTGATTGTAGCAGCTACAGGTACCTCTGGCAAAATGTTTGAAGGGTGAGGGCATAAATTCTAGATGGAAATGACCTCTTTATACCTTTGTAGGTTTTAATTTATGTTCCCCAGTCCTTTATTAATAGACCATTTGCATTTGAGTTCATATTTTTACTTTTTGCTTATTTAGCACTGTTAGGGTATTTTTATCATATAAGTGGATTGCTGAAAGGAGACAAGTTTTCCTATTCCAGTTTTCCATTGTGGATATTTTTTCTATGCATAAGTAGGCCGATGTATCCATAACAGTGTTGATTTAAAATGTATGATTTAGCTCCGTGCTTAATTTGATTTCATCTTTTATAGGTAATGCAAAAGGACCGTGTGTGTGCTATCAAGATGGCAGGCACGCAGCCTTTACGACAAGAAACCAGTCTCCACTGCATACGTTTTTGTCTACACCATGAAGTATTTAATAGTAGAACTCCTGGAAAGCAGTGACCTATGCTCTAAGATGATATGCTCATGTGAGCTACATATTCTATTTTTCAGTAATATTTACGATCAGCCATATCCATAGAAACATCCTGAAAGATGGAATTGTTATGAAAAAGTGAAGATACTCTACATTTGGGGGCACAAATGAGGATTTGGATCAATTTTTTATTAACCTAAGATATTAATATGATGAAGCAGCCAGAATAGTTATGGTCAGTCATGGAGAATAACCTGGAAACTTGTCCCAAAGGGGATAGTGATTTTGTTTCTGATAAAGTAAATTTTAAAATAGAAGAAGAAGATGATGATCCAATTCCTACTCATAGTTTGGGAAGAGTGGACTTCAAAAGGGAGCAAGAGGTCATGAAGCAGACGGACAGCAGCGATGAGCAGGCAGAGGCCAGAGAGACGAGCTGTAACGGGAAGCCCCCTGGCAAGTACCTGCCCTCCGAGAACGAGGACGACTACGGGTCTCTGTTCTCCCAGTACAGCAGCACACTGTATGACGTCGCCATGGAAGCCGTGACGCAGAGCCTCCTTTCCAGCCGAAGCATAAGCTCCAGGAAGAAATCTCCAGCTTGGAAACATTTTTTTATCTCTCCTCGGGATAGCACTAAAGCGATATGTATGTACTGTATGAAAGAATTTAGTAGAGGTAAAAATGAGAAAGACTTAAGTACAAGCTGTCTCATGAGACACGTCCGGCGAGCACACCCCACCGTGCTCATTCAGGAAAATGGAAGCATATCCACCATGTCCTCGTTTCCTTCCCCGTCACTCCTGCTTCCGCCGCAGCCTGCAGATGCAGGAGACCTCAGCACCATACTCTCACCCATCAAACTGGTCCAGAAAATGGCACCTAAGATCCCATCCCCCGACCGAATAACAGAGGACTCTGTGTCTGTAGTTTCTTCTGAAGAAATCTCCTGCGACATATCTGTTTCTGAGAAGTACGGCCGAGAAGAAGCCCTGGTGGGGTCGTCTCCCCACTTGCCCACTCTCCATTATGATGAAACCACAGAGAACATAGTGGAGAAAAACCTTCCACTTCCAAAGAGCACATCTGGGTCCAGAAGAAGGTCCGCCGTCTGGAAGCACTTCTACCTGTCGCCTCTGGACAGCTCCAAAGCCGTCTGCATTCACTGCATGAACGAGTTCAGCAGAGGAAAGAACGGGAAGGACCTGGGCACCAGCTGTCTCATCAGGCACATGTGGAGAGCACATCGCTCCATCGTGCTGCAGGAGAACGGGGGCACGGGCATCCCACCCCCGTACTCCACCCCTCCCACCCTCCTGCCCGCCCTCCTCCCTCCGGAGGGGGATCTGAACTCCACGTCATCATCCCCAGGAAAATTGGTCAAAGAGTCCCCTTCCGCTTCTTCCTCTCCTGATCGGCTGCCTGAAGACCTGCCGTCGCATTTGAACCCTGGAGACGCACTGATGGAAGCTGTGTCGGTGTTGTCACCCTCTGATGACGTTGGGGAGGCCCCGGCATCCTCTCCCGCGAAGCAGCCGGCCCATGGACTGAGGCCTAGAGTGTTTGAGTCTGGTGCTGTCTTCCAGCAGAACAAAAGGGTTATGAAAAGACTGAAGTCGGAAGTTTGGCATCACTTCTCACTGGCGCCCATGGACAGTCTCAAGGCAGTGTGCAGGTACTGCAGCTGCGTCATCAGTCGGGGGAAGAAGGGTGACGTGGGCACCAGCTGTCTGATGAGGCATCTGTACAGACGCCATCCTGAAGTTGTCGGGAACCAGAAGGGCTTTCTAGGTGCAAGTTTGGCAAATTCTCCGTATGCTACGTTGGCTTCTGCAGAAAGTTCCTCCTCCAAATTAACTGACCTGCCAACGATGGTCACAAAAAGTAATCAGGTTATGTTTCCAGTTAATAGCAAAAAGACCTCAAAGCTCTGGAATCACTTTTCTATTTGCTCTGCAGACTCCACTAAAGTCGTGTGCTTGCACTGCGGCCGCACGATCAGCAGAGGGAAGAAGCCCACTAACCTGGGCACCAGCTGTCTTCTGAGACATCTGCAGAGGTTCCACGGCAACGTGCTGAAGACCGACGTCTCAGAGACAGCGCAGCCCTCTTCTCCGGACAGGCGTGTGCCGCCGAGCACAGAATTATCAGGAGCTTCCTCCTTCGATGACACCAATGAGAAGTTTTATGATTCTCACCCAGTTGCCAAAAAAATCACTAGTCTCATAGCTGAAATGATCGCACTTGACCTTCAGCCATATTCCTTTGTAGACAATGTTGGCTTTAACAGGCTGCTCAAATACTTGAAACCTCAGTACTCCCTACCCTCCCCGTCTTACTTCTCGAGGACGGCCATCCCAGGTATGTATGATAATGTGAAGCAGATAATTATGTCACATCTTAAGGAAGCTGAGAGTGGTGTGGTCCACTTCACTTCTGGAATATGGATGAGTAACCAGACCCGGGAGTACCTGACCCTCACGGCTCACTGGGTCTCCTTCGAGTCATCGGTCCGCCCACATTGTGAGGACCACCACTGCTCAGCACTTTTAGATGTGTCACAGGTCGACTGCGACTACAGCGGCAACAGCATCCAGAAGCAGCTGGAGTGTTGGTGGGAAGCCTGGGTGACCTCCATCGGCCTTCAGGTTGGCATCACGGTGACCGACAATCCAAGCATAGGGAAGACGCTGAACGAAGGGGAGCACACGAGCGTGCAGTGCTTCAGCCACACGGTCAACCTGATTGTGAACGAGGCCATCAAGAGCCAGAGAATGGTGCAGAACCTCCTCAGCATCGCACGGAAGATATGCGAACGGGTACACCGATCACCCAAAGCGAAAGAGAAGCTGGCAGAGCTGCAGAAGGAGTACGAACTGCCGCAGCACCATCTTATTCAAGACGTTCCATCCAAATGGAGCACGTCCTTTCGCATGCTTGAACGACTCATTGAACAAAAACGGGCCATTAACGAGATGTCAATCGAGTGTAACTTCAGAGAACTGATCAGTTGTGACCAGTGGGAGGTCATGCAGTCCGTGTGTCATGCGCTGAAACCCTTCGATGCTGCGAGTCAGGAGATGAGTGCCCACGTGTCTACTCTCAGCCAGGTCATCCCCATGATCCACATCCTCAACAGGAAGGTCGAGATGCTCTTCGAGGAGACGATGGGCATCGACACCATGCTGAAGTCCTTGAAGGAAGCCATGGTGAGCCGGCTGTCCGCCACCCTCCACGACCCCAGGTACATCTTCGCTACACTGCTGGACCCTCGTTACAAAGCCTCCCTGTTCACAGAGGAGGAAGCGGAACAGTACAAGCAGGATTTAATCAGGGAACTAGAAATACTGAATTCTACCTCAGACGACACGCTTGCCTCCAACGGGTGTGATACAGGTTCCCCGTCGAAAGACTCCGCTGCAGAGGAGAACCTGTGGTCCCTCATGGCCAAGATGAAGAAGAAAGATCTGAGAGAGAAGCTGCCTGAAGACATGGTGCTCGCATACTTGGAGGAGGAAGTGCTTGAACACGGCTGTGACCCGCTCGCCTACTGGAACCTGAAGAAGTCATCCTGGCCAGGGCTGTCCGCCTTGGCCGTCAGGTTTTTGGGCTGTCCCCCAAGTATCGTCCCTTCAGAAAAGCTGTTCAACACACCCACTGAGAACAGTAACTTTGGCCAGTCGAGGCTCATGATGGAACATTTTGAAAAACTTATCTTTTTGAAAGTGAATCTTCCTTTGATATACTTTCAGTATTGAAGCTCACAGCGGAGCCCCCAGACTAGAGATGTTGTTGCTCTTAGGTATCAGCAGTTGGCACCGGGGCTGTGACTCTGCCCGGGCCACGTGCGACATCAGACCAGGCACTCTCAGGGCCGCTCTCCAGCTCTCGCCGAAACGGCTGCAGGTGCCTTACTCCTCCCTCTCCTTCAGGCCAGGTATCGCGGTGTGTTTTTTAAGAAGTCCGCTAGAAATAGCTTGTATTGTCAACTATGAAGTACGATGACTAGGTTTCAATTCATAACTGTAAAGTTTTTTAAAAGTTGGGGTTTAGTAATTTGTTTTGCTAGAATGGCAGAGAAGATGTAAATAATTTTTATTCTGTAGGCTTTTTACTCAATTATGTAAAAACCACAAATCAGGTACTGTATTTTAGTTAAACATTGCTTTAATTGCAACAAAACAGCTTTCGTGGCTGTCAAATGAAACCTGTAAATAGGAGGTGGAGGTCAAGCCATCCTGACTGAGCAGCTTTTAACTGCAGGCTCTAAAGTATGTCTAGGAGTACAGAGAATATTCTGGAAGGTAACTGTTTACTATAACAGAGACATGGCATTTGAAAACAAAACTAAACTTCGGTATATGATGGAGTGCCAGTTACGTGGTTACTTGGTAACAAGAATTTTCCCCCATTTCAGGTTTTTGCATTTAGGTTTTACATGGTCAGTTAACTCAGAGAGATCCCAACTGTTTATCATGAGCACCTTTGAAACTTGATCCAAATTTGTAAATTCACGCTCATTGTTTAGCCAATGCATAATATGACATGTTCCTAGCAGATGGTCTGCTGTTTCAATCTCTGCGCCTCTGATTTAGTGTCTCTGTGCTAGGAAGCTATCTTTTAAAATGTGTGCACTGATCAAATTATGTGTAAAATTCTTTTTAGAAGAGATGGCTTATTAACAGGGAAGAAGCTGATTATATTACAGTTGTAAGAATATTCTTAGGTGTTCAGATGTTTTTTTTTATGATAGGGAAGATTCAGCCATCACTGGGATATTTTAGAATCCCAAGGACATCAGAATGAAGTTCTGGTTCTCAGATTATTTTAATAATTATGTTTTCAGAATTTTTGCTTTATCTTCAAACCAATTAAATATTCTGGGTGAGACAAATCACTCATTTGCCTACGACTTTTTAGAAAAGTTACTGTTTTGTTAAAATACTGTACCTATGCTTAATCTAAATTTGCATTGACTGTTTTAGTGTATTTATAAATGGTGAACTCAGTTTCTGGAATTAAACTTTTATTTGCAATTTTCTAGTGCTGGCAGACACTGGCTTTTTATTTTTAGGATAATAAAACAGGCATACTCTTTGTGCGCCAATATCTAAGAACCATACTGACGTAGCATTTGAAATTTCACCTTAACTCCATGGAGGACGCTGGCAAAGTGGAGATGTGATTCTCGCAGCAGCCATTCTGATCACGGTCCTCACGACGAGAACTGTCCAGGTCTTGTGTTCAGAGCAAGTGTTGTTACCAGCGTGGCGCCGTGATGGAAGAGCCCAGCGGGCAGCCCCGAGGGTGGCCGTGTCCTCTCCCGCAGTAACTGTGCGCTTGCTCCCTGAGAGCAGCCTGTTTCCAGAGCGCCCAGGGAGCATTGATCAGGGACAGGGGTTTCCACGGCCCACCCGCCTCCCTTGCCAGCAGCTCTGGCACAGCTCTCGTGGGGTGGCGGGGCTGTGGACAGGAAGGGGGAGCGACAGTCCCTGCTCGGCCTTGGCCACGCGGCTGCAGGATTGTATTTGGGATGGTAACAGCCTCAGAATTCTGGGATATTGAGCTTCATGACTTTTCCCTCTAAGATAAGTCAGTGTAACTAACGGGCAGAATCGTATCCAGTCAGCCGTTCAACAGTGAAGTGCCTTCTTTCTCCAGAGCCCGAGCTAGTTTCTGGGACACAGCAGCGATTGCTTGTGCAGAGCTGTAGTCTAGGCCCGGGAACAATGGCAGACTGCAGCTCCAAGGCCCAGTCTGGCACTGTGCCTGTTTTTCTAAGTAAAATGTTCGTGGGATACGTAGCCATCTGTGTACCTATTGTCTACGGCTGCCTTCACGCTGCTACAGCAGAACTGAGTAACTGTGGCAGAGATCACGGGGCTGAAAATACTCGTTGGCACTTTTCAGGACAGGTTTGTTGGCCCCTGCGCTAGCCTGCCTTTCTGTTCCGTTTCTAAACTTCATCCCCTGCTGCTGGTTTTAGTTGAAGTGTTCTAAGTGAGGATTGCAGATAAAACATGGGCTTCTTACACTCAACGGAAAACCTGGCCGCTCTGTAGCGCCATTAGGAAAGTCGTCTTGCCTTGTACATTCTGTTCCTTGGATCAGTGGACATTTGTGGAGAGCAGGCCAAGTTGGGCACCCAGGATGATGTGTCCGAGCTGTCCTGTCTTCCAGTCGACCGTCCGGCAGGAGCATGCAGGGGCCCGGTGCCACAGTGCGAGTGGAGCCTCGCTGTCCTTGAGTCGGGGGTTGTGGTGAAAATGACTTTGTTCTCAGCCATTTCCACCTTAACTCTGTTCAAACTCAGTCATGAGCTGTTTGCTTCCCTGCCTCTGCGTGATATTTTGGGTAGGTTCCTTAATTTCTCAGGTTTCTCTCAGATAATAAAAAGCCCTTTGTATGAGCCTCAGAACTGTCTTGTTTCAGTGAATGGAATTCCCAGTCTTTATATACTAAAACACTGAACTTCATTTGAAGTTAAAATTCCCTTCCCTTCCACTTTTCACTGTGAGGCAGCAGGTGGTATCAGACCAGCCCTCTCCCAAAAACAATCAATGCCCTATAAAACATAGTTTTAAGAAGACCTTTCTGAAGACATCAGAGAGTCTTCAAGGCAGCCAAGATTTGAGGGAACAAAATCCTAGTGAGAAGAGACTTGCATAAAGGTGAGTCCTATAGTCACATCTTTTTCTCCTGTTGGAGTATTTGCTGGAGTCCTGACTGTCCAGCCTAACAGAAGGTGGCGACACTGGGCCGTGGAGACCGGCAGTGACGCTGGCACTGCTGCGCTGGGCAGGACCGCAGGAGCTGAGATCTGGGAGAAAGGGCGCCTCGGAGATGTGGGCCCAGCATGCCGTGTGCAGCTTCCCGGGACAGGTGCTGGTGCCTGCTGGTTGCTCACACATGGGCACAAGGTCTGGAAGCCAAAACAGTCCGCAGGGGCTGGAGAGCGAAGGAGACAAAGCTTGGGCTCAGCCCCACAGTTTCCAGAGGTGGCCCTGCCCTCACCACGCTGGGCGCAGCTGGAGCCATCTCAGCCTTGATGCATCATGGTGACTGCCCTGCTCGCCTTTCTGCCAGAGGAAAACGAAACGTTCTTTCAGTGAAAAGATCAGGGCTTCTGCACCTTTACACAGATACAGCTTGACTCTCAATAAAACCCATCAGACACACTAAAACACAGGAGCAATGACTGAAAGGTCAGAGAACAATAGACAACAGAAGTAGACTGCAAGTGGACTTCACGATCGGTGCATTCAGTACTACGATGGATGACAGGCGGAGGGCGTCAGCAGAGAGTAAGACTGCAGACGACACTCTGAGTCTGAGAGATGGAATGGCACGTGTGAAGAGTTCGACTGATGGGTTTAATATCCAGTTAGACACAGATGAGCGTTGCTGAATTGGAAGACAGGTCCATAGGAAACATTCAGAGTGAAGTTCAGAGAGACCAAAAGAGGGGACGAACATACAGAGACGTGTAATGAACAGGCCTGGCACACAGGCGACAGGCGTCCCGGAGAACACATTTGAAAGAGACTGTGGCTGAGGACTCTCCGGAGCGGACAGGAGACGTCAGCTGTAGGTGTTAGAATATCTTTGAGCCCCAAGAAGGATAAGTTAAAAATCAGAAAAAACCTACCACCCAGCAAAGTGCTGAAAACCAAAGAGAGAAAATCTTAAAAGCAGGAGAGGAAAATAAAACACCTTTACCTTGAAAGGAACGATTAAACTGGCAGCTGAGTTTTTAAAACAGAAACAAGGTTAGAACAATGGAGTGACATGTTTAAAGTGCTAGAAGAAAACAATTGCCAATGTTAGACTTACATACCTGGTGAAAAGAGTCCTCAAACATGAGGGTGAAATGGAGTTTTCAGACAAAATAAGAATTCATCACCAGCAGACCAGCCCTGAAATATACCCTGAAAGGAGTCTCCAGACAGAAAGGAAACAGCTCGGGGTGGATGCATGCGGCTCGCAGAAGAATGAGGAGCGCTCCTGGGAGGAGTGAAAATGGGAAATGTAAATGAATATGGCGCTCAGAACTGCTGGGCTTAGAATTCAGGCAGACTTCAGATACACGGCACACGGGCGGAGGGAAGGAAAGGGCTGCGGGACCCTTCCCTGTCCCGTCAGTGGTAAAAGCGTGAATTTAAAGTAGATTCTAAGACATCAGACACATCTTATCTCTAAGGTAACCACTCAAAGCACTAAAAATGTTCAGGAAATTTAAATAAAGAGGAAAATACTCATAACTACTTTCAGTAATCCAAAGGAAGGAAGGAAAAAAACAGATGCAAATGGGAAAATGGTGGATTTAAACCCAAATGTGTCAGCAGTCATATTAAACATAAGTGGGATATACAGTCCAATTAGAAAAGATTGTTAGATTGGATAAAACGGCAAAGCCCAGCCGTTTTCGTCGACAAGATCCATTCGTCAAGTCCGAGGACACCAAGGGAGCCTGCATCTGAGGTGGGCGCTCAGGCACCGTCCCCACACAGCTGTGTGGCTGTGAACATCCCGCAGAGGTGGAGGGACCTTCCCTGGTGATAAAGCAGTCAGTGTAATGGGAAGATACTGTAATGCTAAACCTGGAAATACCAAAGAACACAGCTCCACAGTAAGGTGGAAAGGGAAAGAACCAAAGGGAAAAACAGGCCGGGCGCGGTGGCTCACGCCTGTAATCCCGGCACTCTGGGAGGCCGAGGCGGGAAGATCACTTGAGCTCAGGAGTTCGAGACCAGCCTGAGCAAGAGCAAGACCCTGTCTCTTCTAAAAATAGAAAAATTAGCCAGGCATGGTGGCACACACATGTAGTAGCTCAGACTACTAGTAGCTACTCAGGAGGCTGAGGCAGGAGGATCGCTTGAGCCCAGGAGTTTGAGGTCGCTGTGAGCTAGGCTGACGCCCGGCACTCTACCCCGGGCGACAGAGAGACTCTGGCTCAAAAAAATTAATTAATTAATAAATAAAAGGAGAAACAGACTGACACTGAGAGATCGGAGCACTTACCCTCATTTGGGAGTGTGTCCCGACTCTGACCTCCCCCCGCGTGCCCCGGGACCATCCTGCCAGACGCCCGTCTCCTGCCTGGTTGAGTGGACCCTCACCTCCACGCCCTTCCCGCAGCCCCCAGCCCCACTCCTCGCCTCCGTCTCCACCGTTCCCCAGAGTGGGCTCAGCACACGCACAGCCTCCCGCGACGCCCAGGCACGTGCCGTGCCCTGCGCTGACGCGCTGGGGTTGAGAGTGGCACAGCCCCCGGGGACGGCTGGGCAGACAAGGAGGAAGGAAGAGGGCACAGGGAGGGCAGGAGGGGCTGGGCAGTCGGAGGGAGGAGCCTGGGGGGCAGAGGCAGGGAGGGGGGAGGTTTCGCGCCCCCCACGGCACCACGAGTGCGTTATGCTGTAAGCCCCCGTCCTTCTGTGTTAGTAAAATAAATTCACAGCGTTATTTTACAGGGCTGGGCGGATGTCCTCAATATTTTAACTCTTTTAAAAATCTCACTGGAGCCTTCGGTTTCAGACACGGGTTTGCGGGAGTGAGGCTTCCCACCCGGAAGCAGACCCTCCCGCCCCGTTCTCTTCATGGGCCTCAGTACAGTCCTCGTTTCTTGTTGGGATTGTTTCTAGGGATTTTGTAATTTGGGCTGGATTTGTGACTAGGAGTTTTTTTTCTGTTACATTTTCAACTTGGTGCTGTGAGGGCGTCTGCATCCTTGAGGAAAAACCATTCGTGGTTACTTTGGGCTTTACAATTAACATTCAGTTTATTGAGGTTACTTCTTGAAATACTAAGTTTTCCTTAAACATTTAAAGAACTTTCTTATACATTTAATGAATTTTCATTTAGTAGAGCCAATCGGCATAAGGAAGCCTTGATTAACATGAGATCAGCTGCAGTTAAATGGGACCAGGTTCACGCAGCCGTGGGGCCGCTGGCCGCCGGGCCGAGTCCCGGTGAGCACCAACGGGCCGGGTCTCCCATGAGCGGCAGAGCAGCCCCTCTGCCCGGACTGGGCCCCGGCGAAGGCCATGTGCCTGTCCCCTCTGGCTGTCTCTTCCCAGCGAGCGGCCCTGACACCTGCTGGCCTTCCAGTCAGTGCTGCGCTTCCCCGCAGTCTGTCCACGACCAGAGGAACCCTCGGTGCTGCTCAGGAATGACGGGTAAGCACGAGCCTCCCGCACGAGACTTCTGAGGCCAGAGGAGGTGCAAGGGCTCCGCGACCACTGGGTCTGGGCCTCAGTTTCCACCCAGGCGCCACCCCGAGCACACAGGAACACTGTGGCTGCTGCTCCCCGCTTTGCTGGAAGAGTCCAGCAGACCCATCTGGCCGTAGCGGATCACAGAGGACATCTGCATCTTCCTAGGGAGGTGGGCGAGGGAGGAGAGGCCACGTGGCCACCTGTCCCCAGCCTCCACCGAGTGGCTGTCATTCCCGGCTGGTCCCACATCCTGCTGCCACCAGAGCCTCATGGCCCAGCCTCCTTAGTCTTCTGCTCTGTGCTGTGGTCCCGTCCTCTTGTCCCTCTGCCGTGACCACAGTGCCCTGGATTCTGTAGCATCAGAGAGATCTTGATATCCCTCCCCTGTCCTTCAAAACCTCGGTACTTTGTCCTCTGAAATTTTTTATATCAGTGGCCGAGTACCATGAAAAATCCTGACAGTATTTTGATAGAAATTACATTGAATTTGCAGCTCAATCTGGGACAAACAGTTTCATTACGAGGGTATGGATGCTTAAATAATATACTGTCTAGTTTGACACTGACCTCTGCAAACGTGGCGCGTGGCTTCTGCTCGAGTACTGGCAGCTGGGTCGCCAGGACTGGGCCTCCGGACAAGGCAACACGGGAGCATCAGAGGCTGGGAGACGGCAAGGAATTCCACGCGGGAATGCCAGAGACGTCAGCGGTTCTGCCAGGGCCTCCTCATCTTCATTCTTTCAGTTTTGAAGGAGCCATTGTGCTCAGGCTATTTGAATAGAAATTCTTATATGCAGCTAGTTTTAATAAAATATGTATCCAAACTAGTTTTTAAAAATAATTTTATCTTAAAACAGTCTCTATCTTGCAGGACCATAAAAAATCCTTTTCCCCAGAAACATTTGGGAGCAAGTTGCCACCTGACAGCCGTGGCCCCTGAGTGCCCACACCGAACAGCACCGTCAAAGCCCAGAAACTCACCTCCTGTTGTGTCCGCAGACACTGGGACGAGGCAGGCGTGTGAAAGGGAGCAGGAGTGGGGGAGCCTTGGACCCCTCGCAGCCACGGGGACAGCAACACCCGGGCCCCACCGGGCGTCGTTGGCTGCAGCAGAGCCTGGAGGGGCTGCAGCTGGAGGCTGTGGGCACGGCTAATTCCACGGTGGAGCCCCAGGCTCTGGTCCCCAAGGCCCATGACAGTGGCTGCCCTGACAACAGGTTTTTAGCACAAGGATTCAGTCCTGACGCTTGTGTTGCATTTAGTGGGTGTGTCTCTGATTTCCTCCAGTCTGGAACATTCCTCGGTGTTCCCCTGGTTTCCGTCACTTCCGTGCTCTTGACAAGAACAGGCCAGTTGTTTTGTGGCGTGTCCCTCAGGCGGGCTTGTCCAGTGTTTGCTCACCCTTAGATCGGGGCCATGCATCCTTGGCAGAACATCACAGAAGTGATGGTGTGTTCTCTGTGCCCTGCCAGGTGGCGCGTGGGGGTTCCCTTGTGCTGTAACCTGTTTGTTCACTTGGTTAAGATGGCATCTGCCAAGTGTCTCACTGTGAAGTTATTTAGTCTTTGTTAAAAAATAAAACTTGGTGTGGATGCTCTTTGAGAAAATGTGAAAGTCCTGTTCTTCATAAAACTTCATTCATTTATATCAGTATGGACTCAGGGTTTCCTGTCTAATTTATTAGTTATCTATTAACTACCCTTTTGCTCAAATTTTCCAGATCTGGCCGGTGGGAACCCCTCGGTCTCACTTGTTTGAACACATCCTTCTTTTCTGGGAGAGAAGATCCTCTACGTTCGTTCTCTGTCTTCCCCGCCGTGCCCTGGAGTCATTTTCCTCCAAGGAGCCATCATTCCTGTCCCTGGAGAGTAGCGTTTGGAAGCCGAGGCCGGCGGGCTGGGTGTGCTTGTTGCTGCTCATCAGGACTCTCAGGGCTCACACGCGTCTATATTTGTGTGTCTCTAGGTATGTTAAACCATGTTTTCACACCAGGACCTCCAACACCACAGGCTTCCTTCTAGTGTTCTTCCTTTCTGTGTTTACAGCTCCCTTCTCAGACTCTCATCCTTAATGTATTTATTTTAAAAGCCCTCTGTCTACTGGCGGGGACTTGCTGCCACCCCTTCCCACACCAGGCGCCCGCTATCCCACTCGGGCTCTGGCACCCCATGCCAGGCTGTGAGACCCTATTCTGTCTCCCACCTGTGCAGCCTCCTCACTCTGCTGGCTCCCGAGCCCAGGTGTTGCTCTCCTGAGTGCTGCCCTTCTCAGGGCACGTGGTCTCTGGCACCCCTTGCTGGCCACAGTGGCTCCCCCTACCCTTCTGTGGCAGCTTCCCTTGCTGGGCCCTCCCTAATGGTTTCTGGACTGAATTTTTTGGGAAAGAAAGTGGAAGAGCTTTAGGCTATTCTCCCCATGGGGGCATTTGCCAATGGTCACCTTAACCACAGGATCAAATGCATAACCATGGGCACCAAGAGACCATGTCTTCATGTACTCTTGATGCAATGTGAAAGGCAGAGGTCCACGTGCGAGGTGGTCTTGCCACAAAAATATTTAACCTGAATTTATTCAAGCCTTTCAGTTTAATTTCTGGGTTACAAGAAATATAGGGAATATAGGACCAAGTTAAATAACAGTAGGAGGAAATAATCAGACAAATCTATAATGAACATGCCACAAGTATTTGGGATAGACATTTTAAAAGTTAATGTCACAGAGCTGGGCACAGTGGCTCACACCTACAATCCCAGCCACTTGGGAGGCTGAGGTATGAGGATTGCTTGAGGCCAGGAGTTTGAGACCAACCTGGGCAACACAGCAAGATCCCATCTCTAAAAATATAAAAATAAATTTTAAAAAAAGTTAATGTCACAGAAGTCTCTAATTTCAATAGTTACTTTAAATATATTAACCTCTCCAATCAAAATACAGAGATTGACAGAATGGATAAAAATAAAGAAATTAAACAAATGATCAAACTATATGTTGTCTATGGGAGACTCACTTTAGATCCAGAGACACACACAGGTTGAAGGTGAAAGGATGGAAAAGGGTATTCCATGCAAATAGTAACCAAAAGAGAGCGGGGAAGCCATGCTAGCATTAGACAAAATAGACTTTAAATAGGGATATTACACATTAATAAAAGGTTCAATATGCCAAGAGATATAACAATTATAAACATTATGCATCTAATAACAGACCATCAGAATAGAGTCACACATCACTTAACGACAGGGATATGTTCTGAGAAATGTGTTGTTAGGTGATTTGTCATTATGTGAATGTCAGAGTGTACTTACACAACCTAGATGCTTTATGGTATGGCTATACCTAGGCTATATGGTATGGCCTGTTGCTCCTGGGCTACAAACCTGTACAGTACATTACTGTACTGAACACTGTAGGCAGTTGTAACACAGTAGTATTTAAGTATCTAAACACAGAGAAGGTACAATAAAAATATAAAGTAATCTTATGATACCATAGTGGTATATGCGGCCCATTGTTTACCAAAATGTCATTATTGAGTGTGTGACGTATTATGAAGCTAAAAATGACACAACTAGAGGGAAAGATAACTCTACAATAATAGCTAGAGACTTAAATACCCCACTGTCAATAATAGATATATTAATGAGACAGAAGATAAGGAAATAGAGACTTGAACAGAACTATAAACCAACTAGATCTAACAAGAACACTATCCAACAACAGAATACACATTCTTTTCAAGTGCACATGGGACATTTTCCAGGACAGACTATATGTTAGGTCATAAATTAAGTCAATAGATTGAAAAAGATAGACATCATGCAAAACATTTTCTCTTACCACAATGGAATGAAATTAGACATCGGTTAACAAAAGGAAAACTGGAAAATTCACAAATTTATAGAAATTAAACAACACACTCAAACAACCAATGGATCAAAGAAGAAATCACAAGGAAAGTTAGAAGATACTTAAATACTTAGAGATGAATGAAAATGAAAACACAACATGCTGAAATTTATGGAACACAATGAAAGCAGTGCTAGGAGAAAACATATATCTAAAAACATATTAAAAAACAAGAAAGATCTCAAATCAACAATCTAACTTTACAACTTAAGGAACTAGAAAAATCTGAACAAACAACCCAAACTAGCAGAAGGAAGGAAATAATAAAGATTAGAGATAAATGAAATAGAGAATGGAAAAATAGAGAAAATTGAAGCCAAGAGTTGATTCTTTGAACAAAATCAACAAAAATAACAAAACTTCAGGTAGATGGACTGAGAAAAAAGAAAAAATATTCAACTTACTAAAACCAGAGGAAAGTGGGGACATTACTACGAGTCCTACAGAAATAAAAAGGATTATAGGAGAGTACTGTGAGCAGGTATATGCCAGCAAATTGGATAACAGATGAAATGGAAATATTTCTAGAAACACAAAACCTGCCAGGACTAAACCATGAAGAAATAAAACTCTGAATATCCCCTGTAACTACTAAGGATATTGAATCAGTAATCAAAAATTTCCCAGTAAAGAAAAGCCTGGACTTGATGGATTCACCAGTGAATTCTACCAAATATTTAAAGAACTAACATGAATCCTCAAACTTTTCTAAAAAATTGAAGAAGAGGGAACACTCTCTAACTTACTTTGTGATGCTAAGCATTAGTTTGATTCCAAACCCAAAGACACTACAAGAAAACTAGTGGCTGGGCATGGTGGCTCACACCTGTAATCCCAGCACTCTGGGAGACTGAGGTGGGAGGATCACTTGAACCTAGGAGTTCAAGACTAGCCTGAGCAACATAGTGAGACCCTGTCTCTACAAAAAAAAAAAATGTTTTAATTTAGCCAGGCATGCTGGTGCATGCCTGTAGTCCCAGCTACTAGGGAGGCTGAAGTGAGAGGATCTCTTGAGCAGGAGGTCGAGGCTGCAGTGACCTACGATCACATCACTACAGCCTAGGCAAAAGAGCAAGACCTTGTCTCTAAAAAGAAAAATAAAACCCTACAGAACAATAAATATCCCTTATGAGCATTGATGCAAAAGTCCTCAACAAGGCCGGGCGCGGTGGCTAGGCCGGGTGCGGTGGCTCACGCCTGTAATCCTAGCACTCTGGGAGGCCGAGGCGGGAGGATCACTTGAGCTCAGGAGTTCAAGACCAGCCTGAGCAAGAGCGAGACCCTGTCTCTACTATAAATAGAAAGAAATTAGCCAAACAACTAAAAATAGAAAAAATTAGCCGGGCACAGTGGCATGTGCCTGTAGTCCCAGCTACTTGGGAGGCTGAGGCAGGAGGATCGCTTGAGCCCAGGAGTTTTAGGTTGCTGTGAGCTAGGCTGACCCCACAGCACTCTAGCCCAGGCAAGAAAGTGAGACTCTGTCTCAAAAAAAAAAAAAGTCCTCAACAAAATACTAGCAAACTGGGCTGGGCATGGTGGCTCACACCTGTAATCCTAGCACTCTGGGAGGCCGAGGCGGGTGGATCGCTCAAGGTCAGGAGTTCGAGACCAGCCTGAGCAAGAGCAAGACCCCATCTCTACTAAAAATAGAAAGAAATTATCTGGACAACTAAAAATACATAGAGAAAAAATTAGCCGGGCATGGTGGCACATGCCTGTAGTCCCAGCTGCTTGGGAGGCTGAAGCAGGAGGATTGCTTGAGCCCAGGAGTTTGAGGTTGCTGTGAGCTAGGCTGATGCCATGGCACTCTAGCCAGGGCAACAGAGCCAGACTCTGTCTAAAAAAAAAACTACTAGCAAACTAAATTCAGCAGCATATTAAAAGTATTACACACCATGACCAAGTGGGATTTATTCTTGGAATGCAAGGATGGTTCAACATGAAAACTGATCAGTGTAATATACTGTCTTAACAGAATGAGGAGGGAAAAACAGATGATCATCTCAATTGATGCAGAAAAAGCATCTGACAAAATTCATCACCCTTTCATGATAAAAAAAAAAAAACATTCAAACTAAGAATAGACGGGAACTACCTCAATATAATAAAAGCCATATACAGAAATCCCACAGCAAACATCAGACTCAATGGTGAAAGACTTAAAGCTTTCCCTTTAAGATTAGGAACAAGGCAAAGATGCCTACTTTTACCACATCTATTGAACGTAGTACTAGAAGTCCTAACCAGAGTAATTAGTCAAGAAAAATAAATAAAAGGCATCTAAATTGGAAAAGAGGAAGAAAAATTATTTCTATTCACAGATAATATACTCATGTGGAAAATCCTTAAGATCTCATGCACACAAAACTGTAGAACTAATAAATGAATTCAGCAAAGTAGTAGGATACAAAATCAACATGCAATAATCAATTGCATGTCTATACACTAACAATGAATAATCCAAAAAAAAGAAATTGAGAAAATAATTTAATTTATAATAGCATTAAAAAGAATAAAGTACTTAGGAATTAATCAAGGAGATGAAAGACATGTACAATGAAAACTGCAAACATTTCTGAAAGAAATTAAAGAAGACATAAATGGAAAGACATCCCATGTTTATGAATTGGAAGATTTAATATGGTTAAGATGTCAATATTCTTTTTTTCATTGCCGACAGCACACACGCAAACATGGTGAACGTTCCTAAAACCCTCCGGACTTTCTGTAAGAAATGTGACAAGCACTAACCCCACAAAGTGACACATTGCAAAAAGGGCAAGGATTCTCTATGCCCAGGGCAAGCGGCATTTCAATAGGAAGCAGAGTGGCTATGGTGGGCAGACTAAGCTGATTTTCTGGAAAAAGGCTAAAACTGCAAATAAGATTTGCTGAGGCTTGAGTGTGTCGAGCTCAAATGCAGATCTAAGAGAATGCTGGCTATTAAGGGATGCAAGCATTTTCAACTGGGAGAGATAAGAAGAGAAAGGGCCAAGTGACCCAGTTCTAAGCATCTTTTGTTTTATTATGAATACAATCTTGAGGTTATGTTAAAAAAAAAAAAAGATGTCAATGCTACCCAAAGTGATCTACAGATGTAGTGCAATCCCTATCAAAATCCCAATGACTTTTTTTTTTTTTTTGGAAAAAATAGAAAAATCCATTCTAGAATTCATATGGAACTTTAAGGGACTTCAGTTAGCCAAAATAATCCCAAAAACAAAGCTGGGGGACTCACACTTCCTGATTTGAAAACTTACTACAAAGCTACAGAAATCAAAACAATGTGGTACAGGCATCAAGATGGGCATACAGACCAATGGAATAGAATACAGAATCCAGAAATAAACCCTCAGAAGTATGGTCAAATAATTTTTGACAAGGGTGCCAAGACCATTCAATGCGGAAAAGACAGTCTTTTCAACAAATGGTGCTGGGGCAACTGGGTATCTACATGCAGAAGAATGAAGTTGGACCCTTACCTTATACAATATATAGAAATTAATTTGAAATGGACCAGTGGCCTAAATGTAAGACATAAAACTCTTAGAAGAAAACATAGAAGAAAACTGATTAAGATAGTAAGTAAACAAAGACACATGACACTGGATTTGGTAATGGTTTCTTGGATATCCCAAAGGCACAGGCAACAAAAGAAAAAGACATAGTGGTCGTCATGAAAATTTTTTTAAAATTTGTGTACCAAAAACCCCACCAACAGAGTAAAAAGGCAACCCACAGAGTGGAAGAAAATATTTGATAATCATATATTTGATAAGGGGTTGATATCCAGAATCTATAAAGGATGACTAAAATTCAGTAACAACAACAAAAAGCTCTATTCAAAAATGGGCCAAGGACTGAATAGACATTTCTCCAAAGAAGATACACAAATGGCCAATAAGCACATGAAGAGATGCTCAACATCACTGACCATTAGGGAAATGCAAATCAAAATTACAATAAGATACAACCTAATACGCATTAGGATGGGTATAAAAAGAAAAAAAAACAGAAAATAAACAAGTGTTAGTGAGAATGTGGAGAATTGGAGCCCTTATTCACCACTGGGGGGAGTGTAAAATGGTACAGCCACTGTGGAAAATAGTATGGTAGTTCCTAAAAAAATTAAAAATAGGCCGGGCACGGTGGCTCATGCCTGTAATCCTAGCACTCTGGGAGGCTGAGGCTGGAGAATCACTTGAGTCCAGGAGTTTGAGCGGCAATGAGCTATGATGACGCCACTGCACTCCAGCTGGGCAACAGAGTGAGACCCTGTCTCAAAAAAAAAAAAATTTTTTTTAAATAGAATTACCATGCAATCCAGCCACTCCACTTTGGGGTATAAACTCAGAATAATTGAAATCAGGGTTTCTTCCACTCTGTACACCCATGCTTATAGCAGCATTACTCACAATAGCTAAGATGTATAAGCAATCCAAGCGCCCATCTATAGATGAATGGATGAACAAAATACAGGGAAACATTATTTAGCATTAAAAAGGAAGGAAATTTTGATACATGCTACAATATGGATAAATCTTGAGGTCATTATGCTAAGTGAAATAAGCCAGTCACAAAAAAACCCAAATACTCTATGACTCCACTTCCGTGAAGTACTTAGAGCCATCGAAATCCTAGATACAGAAAGTGGTTCTGCGGGGGAGAGAGGAAGAGGGGAAGGGGGAGTTAGTGTTTTACGGGTATAAATAGTTTCAATTTTGCAAGATAAAAAGAGTTCTGGAGATGGATGGTGGTGATGGTTGCACAACAATGTGAGTGTAAGCACCACTGAACCTTATACTTACAAATGGTTAAGGTAGTAAATGTGTATTTTACCACAATAAAAATATTAGGGAAGAAGTTAATGTCACAATTTTACCAAATATTTAAGGATGAAATAATACCAATTCTACACAAACTCTTCCAGAAAACTGAAAAGGAGGAAATAATTCCCAACTCATCCTATGAGCCCAACATTTCTTTGATACCAAACCTGACAAAAACATGACAAGAAAACCACAGACCAGTATCCCTCATGAACACAGATGCAATAATTCTAACGAAAATTTTAGCAACTTGAACCCAACGAACAATATGCAAGAGATCTACATCATGACCTGGTTTATCCCAGGAATGTAAGGTTAATTTAACACTTGAAAATCGATCTATGTAATTCACCAGATTAACAAACTCGAAAAAGGAAAACAATCATGTCAACAGGTGCAGAAAAAGCATCTAACAAAATGCAACATCCATCACTGGAAAAAACACTCAACGAACTAAGAATAAAAGGAAACTTTCTCAATCTGATGAAAGACATCTATAAAAGTTACACAGCTCGCGTCACCCTCGGTGGTAATGAAAGCTTTCCCCGAGAGCGGGAAAAGGAAAAGGAGGTCTGCTCTCAACACTGTTATTCAACGCCGTACTGGAAGTTCCAGCCAGCGTTGCAGAGACAGAAAAGGCAACCAGACTGGAGTGGAGGAAGTAAAGCTGTCTTCGCAGATGGCAAGACCATGTATATAGAAAATCCTATGAAATCTATTAAAAAGCTACTAGAACTAATAAGTGAGATTAGCAAAGTTGTAGTAAAAAAGACCAAGGTTTCAATATACAAGATCAATATGCAGAAATCAACTGTATTTCTATATATTAGCAACAAAAAATCGGAAATTGATGCTTTAAAATACCATTTACAACAATATCAAAAGTATGAAATACAGTAAATCTGACAAGAGATATGCAAGATCTATTACCGCAGGGTCCTCCAGATTCCACTGCTTCATCTCTGTGTCCTGAGCAGAAATGATGGAGTGCCTCGATCACTTTGTGACTCAGCCAGCTGCAGGTTTTTCCCAGCAGGCTTGAACCCAAACCAGGACCTTGAACATCCCAGGCTCCGATAAAGGTATCTAAGTTGTTGCCCAAAACTCAGAAAGAAACTGGCCGTGGCTTTAAGCCAAGTTCTCTAAACCCTCACAGTAAGCCCCATCCCCTGACATAACCCAGGTGGACATAACCCAGGTGAAACACCCGTTTTCTCTTACTGTCCATCACAAGAATTGCTGCATCCTCTGTAAGTTAGTTCCCCCGAGAACTGCTGTGGACTGGTTACCCCGCCATTCAGTGCTGCTTTCTTTGGAATCCCTTCCAGCCCCATCTCGAGATGGTTTGGGGCACTCCCTTGTGAGAACTTCCCTGCTCTGCTGTAGCTTTTGGGACGACTCTAGCCAGGGGTTTAGCAGGATAAAACAACTATAAAACATTCCTTAGAGAAATTTTAAAAGACCCAAGTAAGTGGGGAGAAATACTACATTCATGGATCGGAAGACTCAATATTATTAAAATACTGATGCTTCTAAAATTAATCTATAAATCAATGCCATTACAACTGATTGACCAATTGATTCTAGAAATCAGAGGAAAATGGCAAGGATACAGAAGAGTTAAACCAACTTTGAGAAGGAAGAATAGTCTATTGCCATACCACCCTGAACGCACCCGACCTCATCTGAAAAGGAAGAATAACGTTGGGACTTACACTACCTGACTTCAGGACTTATGAGCAATAGTAATCGAGACAGTGTGGTATTGGTATAAAGAGACAAACTGATCCATGGAAAGAACAGAGACCAGAGTCAGATCCCCATGTTTATAGTCAATTAATTCGTCTTTGTAAAAAATCTACTTCCTTGAGATATAAAATATATGATAAAATAACCTATCTCCAGTGTACAGTTTCAAGAGTTTTGACAGTTGTAACCATCGCCACAATGATCATATTCTACAAATTTAAAGGGGGGGAAAGTGATGGGGAGGTTGTCATAAGACTGAAAGCAAACAGTGAGAAGGAACTCGGCTGTATTTAAAATGAAAAATAACACACTGGAGGTGGGCACGGGAGAAAAACCAATCGAGGAATTCATCAGTGCTCCTCCAGCCACAGAGGGGGAGCGGAGAACCGCAAACAAATCCCAACCTCTTCATAGTGGATTTGTTTTTGCAATCACATAAGCAAAGCATTTCTGAAGCTATTTGATGTGTATCTTATTATCGAGCAAATGTGTAAACACTGATACTGTTGGGAGCCGGAATTCTCACTGTGCAAGACCAAACATACAGATGTGGAATGGAGGGAGCCCAGAAGAACCTGTGGAGACAGAATGGAATTAGCGGTATAGGAATGTCTCTGATTTCTCAGAGACGTACATGAATGTGTATGTGCACGTGTACATTGTACATGTATGTGTATGCATGTAGGCATGCCTGTGCTCCCTAGCTCTGTCCACAGAAAGGGCCTAAAAGCACAAACACTCCAATAGCAATGGGCACACCTAGGCCGGGCATAGTGGCTCAGACCTATAATCCGAGCATTCTGGGAGGCCAAGGCTGGAGGAGTGCTCAAGGCCAGGAGTTTGAGACCAGCCTGAGCAAGACGGAGACCACGTCTCTACTAAAAAATAGAAAAATTACCCAGCCATGGTGGTGCACACCTGTAGTCCCAACTCCTCGGGAGGGTGAGGCAGGAGGACCGTGTGAGCCCAGGAATTTGAGGTTGCAGTGAGCTATGATCCTGCCGCTGCACTCTAGCCTTGGCAATAGAGTGAGACCCTATCTCACACACACACAAAAAAAGCGCACACCTAGTACCCAGATGTGGGTCTCTAAAACCATTCCCCACCAAAGGGAGCCGAAACCCCTCAGAGAAATGGCTGATTCCACAGGCCCAAGAGGACACCTTGTGCCCAGAAGTAAGGAGGTGCTCAAACAGGGCATATTGCAAGGACAGAGCACTCGACAGGGTTTCCACTCGTCAGATCTTGTAAAAGTTAGACGCCAAAATAATTAAAGACTAGAATGACTCATAAAGCACTGAAGTAGCAATCCACACGAGCATACCGACAATAGATGATACACGAATATGGATGAATAAGGCATACCAATAATAAGCGGATAAACAAATGCTTCCACAGAGTGCCGGGTGCTGCCTGGTGGACAGGGGGCCCAGGCTGGCGTCGGAAGCCTGTTCTCCGCCCCCGTGAAGGCCCATCTCAGCAGGACTCCCAGCGGTGCTGTGCCCGGGAGATCTTCAGGAGGAGCAGGGTCTCCCGGTCGAAGAGTCGGTGCACAAATGTTTACCAGCTGCAGATGGAAAACCAGCAACAGTTGGGGGCAGCGACCCTGCAGCACTTAAGGTTTCATATGCAACCTGCTCTCAAAAAGCTCAGGAAAAAAAATTTTTTTTAAGGGACAGAGATCGCTCTGTCGCCAGGCTGGAGTGCAGCGGCGTCATCACAGACGCGATCACAACACACTGCAGCCCCGAGCTCCTGACTCAAGCGATTCTCCCGCTGTGGTCTCCAGAGCAGCGGGGACTGGGACTACCGGCACACGCCACTGCACGCAGCAAAACCGTGTCTTTATGTGTGTGGAGGCGTGCATGTGTATACCTGTGTGTGCACAGGTGTATGTGCACATGTATACACGTGCACGCGTGTGTGCGCTCAGACACTGGCACCCAGTCCTCTGTGCTGTCTCTAGGGCCTGGCAGGGTCACACGCACTTAGGGTGCTCTATAAACGCATGTCCTGTGAGGTGTGCCACCACCAAACTGTCCCTTAACCGCAGCACCTGGGTAAAGACAGGCTCCAGAAATAATCGCGTATCACCAGATAATGGGTAAGAAAACATTTACAAAATTTTATTCTCATTCTTTTTTTTTGAGGTTCCAATTGACATGTTATTGCCTTATTCTTTTTTATTCCTCATTCCTTTCTGAACATGGTTGTCTCCTAAGACTTAATCTGCAATGGAGATGACAGGCCTGTGAACGCAAAGTTGCGGTGGAAGCCGGGGCAGGGAGTGCCGTCGCGGGGTTTACATCGTGGTCTCCTCCGCGCAGGCGCCGCCGCGGGTGCGTCAAGAGGCCCACAGGCACCGAGCCTGTGGTGCCGCCAAAATGCGGCTCCAGTGGGCGGGCAGGACGTGGCAAGGGTCACCACGCGTCCAGGGTGTCTGGATGGTCCCAGTCTGGACGATAAATGATCTTGTCACCACCCTGGGAACATGCAGGAAAGTCTGAGCAGGCCACTGTCACCCTGGGCTGTGAGCCCTGGGCGTGGCTGTGCATGGAGGCCGCAGCCCTGCTTGGTCAGGCGTATGTCAGGGGCATGTTCCCTGATTTGTTTCTCCGTTTTGCCCTAATTGTGCCCAAACACTGGCGGAGACGATGTTCTTGGAGGGATTCGGTTGCTGGAGGTCGGTCCCGGCTCTGCCCCTCAGGACAGCCTGGGAAGTCTCTCCAGGAGCACCAGCTTCGTCTGCAGGTCGATGTCAAAGGGAGGCAGTTTGGTCAGGTTCAGACTCACACCTGTGGTGCCCACGACACTGGCCAGGACCCGGTGTGTGTCCCTGTAGAGGGCCAGGTGGCCAGGGACTGCCTCCATGAGGATGTGGGTGTAGCCCAGCATGGCCGCAGCCCCAGGCCACACATCTTCCCTCTTGTCGTACCTACAAGAGAAGAGCCGGCTCATCCCCGGCACTTGGGTGCCCCTAAGGGGACCTATACACAGCCTCTGAGAGGACCAGCCACGCTGGCCGGAAACATACCTCCAGGCGCTGTTGACTTGCAAAAACCGAGACACACCAGTCTGGGCAGCAGCCGCGTCGATGTGCAGAAGGACACCTGAGAAAACCACACCTGCTCGCTCAGGACCCGGCGCCAGCGCCCGTCAGAGCTGCGGCTGTTCCCTGGGTGGCATCCCCAGCACTCACCTGTCCAGGGGGGCACCAGCTCGTGCAGCCTCCGCATCGCGACGCCTCCAGGGTAGTTGAAATGGGACACGTAGAGAGACGCAGCCACGTAGGTGGCATTCAGCACGAGGTGTCCTAACACGAGCAGGGACCCCACTTTGTACAGCCAGGACTTTTTATAATTATTCAGCCTGAAAAAAGAATCATAGCTTTCCATAAAGAGAATACGGTGGCAGTAAAGTATCTAATTATATCGAGACACATATTAGGAACATAAACTTGCTGTTCAACTTCACCAAGTCATAATATGCAAAAAAGTTAATGATCAAATACATATAATAAATGATTAATGAAGGTGGCTAAAATACTGCAAGAATTTTGTGAAATTCCATTCAAGACGCCAATTTAGAATTTATAGATTTTCAAAATAATATTAGGTTATTAACACATTGACTGCCACACTAGAAAAAAATTTTTTTTCCTTAGGGCCACAGTGTTTTATTATGAAAATAGAATAAAAACTTTGAAAACAAAATGATACTTTCTAATTTAATGAAAAATTTATTATTTTTTATTGTTTTCTATGAGTTGTATTTCTTGCAATTCCCAAAGTGAAGAGATAACTTGAGTTACGTGTGCTTCATGGGCCCCGGGCTCAAAACTAGCATGAGTTAAATACAACTCACGTGGCACTTAACGTGTTAAATATAAAATGTCTGATTTCCTTAAGTACTGTTTGACGGTTGATATCTCTGACATTTTGCTTTGATACTTCTTGTTTTATGCTTATTGTGAAGGTACCTCCTCAGTCTTTCAAACGCACGTTTTGGCTTGTGATTATCATTTTTTTTAGAGCAATTTTTGTGAAACCATGGATAAGTAAAAAATTCATGTTATTTTTGAATAAGAGTTCCATTGTGGAACCAATGCTGTGCAGACAGCTTGAAATATCAATAAAGTGTTTGGGAAAGATGTAACTAATGAACACACAGTACGGCGATGGTTTGAGAAGTTTTATTCTGGTGATTTTAATCTTCAAAAGGAACCACATGGTGGACCTGAGACCAAGGTGATAAGGATCAGCCAAAAGCTGTTGTGGAAGCGAATCCATCTCGGCTTACGCGTGAATTAGCAGTAAGGTTTGACGTTACTATTCCAACAATATTGGACCATTTGAAACAAATCAGCAAGGTTAAGGAGCTGGATAGATGTTTCCCATGAATTAAACGAGCATCAGAACGTGCCTTTCTTTGCTGTCACGACATAAAAGTGAACCACTTCTACACCATATTGTGATGTATGACGAAAAATGGGTTCTTTCTGACACTCACAAGCGTTTGGCACAATGGTTGGATGAAGACAAAGTGCCGAAACACAGTCCAAAACAGAATGTTCATCAGAAAAAGCTAATGGTGTCTGTGTGATGGTCCAGCACTGGTACAATCCACTACAGCTTCATGAAACCTGGTCAATCGATTACAGCGGATGTCTACTGGAACCCACTGGATGAAATGATGAGGATGCTTGCGATTAAGCAGCCGAGATTGGTCAATAGAGACAGGCCAATCCTCTTGCAAGACAACACTAGGCCACACGTCGCACAAACAACACTGCTCAAACTACAGAGGCTGGACTTGGAAACTTTCTGTCATCCACCATATTCACCAGACCTACACCAACTAACTACCACTTCCTCCGGGCTTTGGACCACTTATTACAAGGAAAAATATTCAATTCTCAACTAGCTGTGGAAAATGCCTTTCGTGATTTCATCACCATTGGCTCTCCAGGCTTCTTCACTGCTGACATGAACGAGCTACCGTTAAGACAGCACAACTGTGTCCATAGTTTAGTGCATACTTTGATTAACTGTACTGCTTCTTGTTTGAGATAGAATAAACTACACTTTTGGTTCGAAATCAGACATTTCATATTTAATGACCTAATACATTTTTTTCCCAAACACTCTCATGTTACTGCTCAGGCTGGAGTCTCACCTGCAGCCCCAGCCAGCTCAGCCTATACTTGTAAATGAGCTTTGCAAGAACACGGTGCCGCCTGTTCCTTTACTATCCTCTGTGGCTTGTTTCTGGCTATGACACCAGAATCAGAAGCCGCAACAGACACCATGTGGCCCACAGAGACGACAACATTTACTCTATGTCCCTAACAGCAAAGAGCCGGCCCCAGTCTCAAGTCCTGGCTGACCCTTGACCAAACTTGTCAGGCTCCTCTGAGCCCTATTCTTGACTAGGCCTCAACCTCGGCGGAAAAAAACACAGACTTTCAGCACAAACGATTTCGTCCACCCCCACTCCCCTACCTGCCCAGGAGGTTTGGACAAACTCAGGCATAGTTCCTAACAGCTCAAGGCCACACCTCTAGGGTGAACCCAGCCCCCAGCAGCCTGCCAGAGAGCTCGGCATGGCCAGGGCCAGGGAAGTCACTGTTGCAGCCCAAACCTGGTGATGTCGCAGGCCCCTGGGCCCCCTTGGAGCAAGTTCCTTTAGCACGCTTGCAACTGTGAATCCCTTCTCTGCCCTTCGAGATGCAAACGCTCCACCCAGAGCTGCCTCAGAACCGGGGAGGCGCCTTCGCTCTCCAGTCCCTGCTGGGGTTAGGGCCTGACTCGGGGGCCCAGCTCCAACACGCACCGCCGCCCCTCGCAAAGACGCCAGACACGTGTTCCTCCTCTGGACACGGCCAAGCAGCACGCCCAGGTGGTCTCCTCACACCCAGCACACGGGCCTTGAGAACATTTCTTGCCCTTTGTCCCGGCACAGCTGAGTCCAGCTGGTGCCTCGTCCCTGCTGCGAAGTCTACCGCTGATAAAACCTGTCCTGCCTCTTTAACAGTGCCCACTTGTTCGTCTTTGACAGCCTGTGTCTGCCATGACTCCAGCTGGGGTCTGCACCTGCTCCACACTCCGACCTGACCCGAGACCAGAGGCAGCCAAAGGCAGACTTGATGAAAATCTGATCGACTGAGGCAACAGTGCAGCAGCGGGCTGAGGCGCACAGGGACAGCGGGAACCCCGAGGTCTGCGGGCGGCACCGGACACTCTGGGCTGCCCTTTAACAGGTGCTGCGTGGAAACACCGGACCACCGCCAGGGTGCGCAGAGCCGCGTCGCAGGGGCTGTTTCAGGGCCTGCTTTCCCAGGCGGGTGAGCGCCCCTCGCTTTGCCCCTTGGGCCCCAGCCTCACCTGGGTTGGCCTCTTATCCCCACCAAGGCGGTGAGTCCGCAGCGGGGCATGTGGTCGGCCCCTCGCCCAAGGCCCTTCTCCAGAGTCCGGACAGGAAGTGGGCGCGGCCGGCTCTCCCGCTTCCTGCGCTGGCCACGCCGTGAGCAGCAGCCACACTCGGCCGCCCACCCTCGGCCTCAGAAACCCCTCCTCACACCCCGCCTGGCTCCCTCTTCATCACCTGCCACTGGGCACCCCCACCCACCCTCCATGACCCCAAGCCCCGGCCACACTGCACCCTCACATCAAGCCGGGAGCATCTGCCTGACCATCCCCTCTCTGGCAGGGCCACCTGCCTCGACAAGTGCCCCAACTGGACCTGTTGTCGGAGAGACTTCGCGGAGCCCGTGCCACCGAGCGTCCTTCCTCCACCAGCCAGGTCCCCTCAAAGCCCCCCAGGCCTGGCCGCCCTGCCCCTGCCACCACTACCCTTGTGAGCATCCCTCCCGCAGTGACCGGGCACTGGGACGTGAGCACGGCACTGTGGACACCCAGGCACGAGACTCACGACCAAACCCACGGAGACAGGCGAGCCAAGCAGAGCCCCTGGCTGGAGCGTCGCCGGCCCCGTCCTGGCCCACGCAGCCCTCCTTTGACACGGGTGCCCAATTAAACATTTCCTGTATTTACTTTAAAAACTTTCCCCCATCATAAATTAGGAAACCTGTGTCCAAGGAAACTAAGAACAACCATCACAAGAACAAAGCACTCACAGGCGGGAGCAGCCCCTGGCGGCCGCGATGTTGAGCATGGGGAAGGCGTAGATGACGAAGCGCAGCTCTTTGTGCGGAAGCAGCGAGTACAAAGCTACGAAGCCCAGAGCCGGCAGGACTAGTGCGTGGGTCCTTCTGTCCACCATGCCCAGGGGCACAAAGAGAAGGCTGCACCCCAGGCCGCGGGGCAAGGCCGAGTAGAAATACCACAGGAGCGGGGAGGTCTTCAGGTGGGCGGTTAAGGAGGCCACACGCGTCAGCGATCAAGGTACCCATCCACGAGGAACCATGGCCGAGCGACAGGATCGAGGCTGAAAGGTGTCCAAAGACGGTTGTGCTGACAGATGCAACCGGGACCTAGGCACAGGGCACGGACATGGCGCGGGCCTCGGGTGGCCTGGGCCGTGCCCTCAAGGCACAGCCAGAACCAGGCACGTCCCCTCCCAGCAACAAAGCAGCTGAGGGCCCCACACCCAGGGTTGCGTAAAGTTCTTTTATCTTTCCCTGTTTTTTTTTAACTGTAAAACTAGATTATTGTGAGTGATGTGTGCCTCGGGGATTCATTATGTTGTTCTTTCTACTTGCGTGTGTGTTTGAAATATTCCATAATAAAACGTTTTTAAAAAGCAGATTATCCTGAGGATTAGAGGAGAGGCCAGGACTACACGTGCAGTGGTTTCCACGGGGCTGGCGCGGGAGCGAGGACCTCCCAACCGGCGTTTCCCAGGGATGGGCGGGAGGGAGGAGCGCGCCGCTGGGAGGAAAAGCAGCCGGTTCACACGCACCATCCCCCGGCAGAGGTACTTAAAGGATACTCCCCAGTTGGAACTTTTATTCAGGATGGTGTTGTACCAAAGCACCTTTCCTTCCGGCCACACAAGCTGTCGCCAAAAATAGGAGTCTACAGCAACCGTCAGTCCTATTAAAATAAGAAGTTCCTCAGTAGTGAACACGGACCCTACGAGGCCACACTGACTCTGCTGAGCAAACAACAGCCATCGGCTGTGCCGTCAGTGAACGACCCTACGAAGCAGCCTGCTGGTGCCACGAAACCGCGAGCCACTTTCACGTGGAAAAGCTGACTGGTTGGGGACAGCATTTCCTGGAGCCCGTCCCCTCAGCCCAGAGCTTGGGAACAAGCTACCCTGTTACTCCCGTGTCCTCCCCCAGCCTCAGCCAGGCACGGAGGACGGCGGCGGGGGCAGACAGAGGCTCCAGGGCACAAGGTTGGGCCTTGCGGACCCACTAGCAGACAGCTTAGGAGGACCTGGACTAAGACGTTTTGGTACCGCTAACAGTTAAGGAAACTTTGTTTCATGGAAAAAACCAAACTCCCAAATTTCTTGTCATCGTTGTAAGACAAGGCAAAACAAAATCCAGTTAGAAGTGTCCCACCGTGAAAGTGACTCACCTAAGCCGAGGATCCCGGCCGGGACGGCGTGACGGAGCAGCCTGAGCACGGGGAGTTTCCTGCTGCGCAGCGGGAGCAGCAGCGTGAGGCCCAGCAGCAGGCACAGCTCAGCCCTGAAGACGATGATCGCGAACGCCGAGAGCCAGATGAAGCGGGCCCAGCCGTGTCGCAGCCAGGCCGCGAGGGCCAGCAGCACTGCAAGACCGCGTGGGAGGGGTGCTGGTCAGACATGTCGCACAAAAGTCGTTCCAGAAAACAAGCAACCGCTCAGAACCGCTGACACAGGCGCCCCCACTCACGTCATTTGCTAGAAAGTCCCCCCAAACCCAGCACCAAGAACAGAGAACCCCAGTTTCTGATGGCAGACTGCCCTGAGCCAGCGTTTCTGCGGAGCCCAGTGGGAAGTAGCTGTCATCAGGCGGACAGGCCTCGGATCAGACGTGTGGCACCCTGACTGGGCGAGCCCCCCACTGGCGACGGAGGGTGGGGCCCAGCACTGAGTCTGCAGGCACAGCCAGGCAGCTACGTACCCACGGGCAGGGCCAGCACGTTGGGCAGCGTCCGAGTGCAGTAGAACATCAGGTGGAACTGTGTGGCTGTCACCCAGCAGAACATGGTGGCCACTGTGGCCCCAAACTGTCGTCTCACTTCTTTTTGTAATGTCCAGAGTCCAAAAATCACACCAAGTCCAAGGACTCCTCTAACTAAAGAAACAAAGAAAACAACACACGGTGACCCTGCAGGGGACAGGGAAGCCAAACGGCCTTCCCAAGTGCTACTTGCAATGGCAAGTTAGGTGACGGCACAACCAGCCTGAGAAGGAGCTGCGTTTGGTTTTGAAAACAGACCCTGGCGCCTGCGTTCCCGCTGGGAGCCGCCATGCCAAACCCTCAGGCTTCACCGCATGGCGACGCGGGCTCTGGGGGCTGCTCTCTAACAACTTCAGGGAGGAACTTGGCCACCCTGCAGCACAGGCAGCCTTCATAGTATAGTGTGACGCTAAACCAGAGACCCCCACATGGCCGAGACACCTCCAAGGAGTAGGATTCTCGAGGGCCTGACTCAATCCTACTCTGACCTGCAGCGAGGAGGTGGCCAGGACCCGGTGGGAAGGCAGGCCTCCAGGGGCAGGAAGCTGTCCTCGGCCGGGGGTCTCGAGAAGAGGAGGTGAGGACCTGGGTATGCCCAGGACGGTACCTGGAGACCACCCAGCCTCAGTGGGCCAGCCTGTCAGCCGCTGGGCTGCTCCGCCATCTTTCTGGAAGGCCAGAGGAGACTTCACAATCCCCACGTGAGAGGTAATGGGGTCCAGGCAGCTGTGGGGACTGAAGGAGCCCAGGGAGCTTCGGGCTTCCGAACAACGAACCTGCCAATACCGGCACAAAGCCAGCTTGGACCCCAGGCGTTTTTCTTTTATGTGCCGCTGGATTCTGATTGCAAATGTCTTATATGGGAATATTTTTAACTGATGTCCACGAGGATCTAATTTCACTTGCTGTAATTTTGGTGCTAGAATTCTCGTTTTGGTTCTTTTACAAAGTTGACGACGCTCTGCCAAAGTGCCCGCCCGTCTCTGACTTCCGTCAAGTGCACGTCTGATGAGCCCATCACCCACACCCCAGCTGCTTTCGGTCCCCATCTTGCTGAAGTCTGCCTGGCCCCGGTGCCAGACAATGAGTTTGGGAAAGCTACAGAGACAGCCTCAGTCCCAGGAGGACGCTGTGTACCGTTGTCCAGGGAGGAATCCTTCACATTTCTGGCCTCTGCAGGGGGCAGGGGACACAGACAATTCCAGGTCCTCTTAGCGCAGTTGCAGTCGGGAGAGGACGGGAATGAGGACCAGGACACAGGGCTGGCTCCCACTCACCGCCAGGGACCACAGCCCTCCAAGTCCTGCCCGCCAGAGTGTGCCCAGCTCTGCTGACTCCCCCGCAACAAGCAGAAGCTTCCGGGGACATGCTGGGCTCACGTGCAGATTCCTTTTCCCAGGATCGTGGCCCCCCAACTCCTCCTCATCTGGGGTTCCCTGAAGCCCCCACACAGTGAGCATGGCTCGTCTACTTGTCCCCATCCGACGGGGGATCTCCATTTCCTAATCTGCCCTTTCAAGCAGCAGAACAGCTTCTTCCCCAGGAATGTGTGCATTTTTTAAAGCTCCATGTACAGGGCAGGCAAAATAGCCCTAAGAATGAGTTTGAGTCAACTGGGGAAATCTGAATATGATCTGGGTATTAAGACACAATAAAAATGTACTGAAATGGAAAAGTGATTATTGAAAAAAAAATCAGGTTGTAGAACGATATAATGTTGTAAATTTGTTTTTTTAAAATACTCATATGGACACAGAGAGAGACCCAGAGGGACGTGGACACAGCCTGGCAGTGGCACCTCCGGGACAAGGGGTTTCTGTCGTGCGTGCTCCCCTAGACAAACGAGCTGCGTCGCGATGATAAAGGCTGTGTGAGCTAGCGTGGCTCTCCCAGTGGACAAGCGGAGGCGGCTCCTCGGTCGCCCAAGCGTGTAAGTGCCACAAGGGCTCCCTCACAGGCATGTTGCATTCCTCCCACACCAGCCCTGGGGAGGAAGGCTCCGTCACCCTCGCTTCTCAGTTGAGAGCGTGGAAGCGTGGAGGGGCTCACTGACACGGCCCGGGTCTGACCCACCACACGAAAGCGACCACAGGCAGGCAAGACTGTCACAGACGGACGTTCCTGCGTGGGAGAAGCCCATGACCAACTGAGATAATCTGATACCACAATTCTCCACTTCGTCTGCATTTCTTGGAGACCCCCTTACCTATCAGCTGAGAGTAAAACTTGGATATTTCTAACAGGGAAAACAAGTAAACCGCAGGACTGGAGAACGCTGCCATCAACAGTGGCCCGAGGAAGGTCCTGGGGACGACGCCAGGGAACTCGAGATGGTCATACTGCAAAGGGAAGGGCAGGTCAGGACAGGGAGGCCTTAAGAGTCGGGCGTGGGGTTTTTGACCAAAGGCAGCAGCGGCCCCTCACCTTGTCCACATCCAGCTGGTGGTAGAGCAGGTCGTGTGTGGCCTGCAGGTTGAAGCTCTCCTCTACTTTGGTGTAGGGACAGGTGACCAGGTGGACAGTGGCTACAGCCAGGAGCAGCCCCAGCAGCAGGGGACGCTTGCTCGATGACCTCTTCCCAGCCATCCAGGGCTTTCAACTTCACGCACCTTCACGGAACCACGGGTACGAAACACCAACCGTGGGCACTTCCACTCTAAGCGTTTTGAAAGAATGAAACATAGATTCATAAGTTTCAAAAATCACGCTTGGGAGATCTGGGAAAAGGATAAGCAGGAATTCTGTAAACTATTGTCATAACTCCTGTAAACCTGAAAACATCAAAATGGAAAGTTAAAAGAAAAATCACACTTGAGAAGCTTTCTATTTTAACCAGCTATCTTGCACTTTAAGCTCTGTGAATACTTTTCTGTGAAGAAAGACTTCAGTTGTGGAACCCTGGGTCTAGCCAGGTCATGCTGGCCTGGGTGGTAGAGCGGGTGAAACAGACTCTGCCCTCAAGAAGCTCAAATCTGGCGTGACAGTCAGCAAAACCCAGACGCAGCCCCCACAGAACTGGCAGGATGGGAGGCTGTGAGGTGGGGGCTGATAAGCTGGGTGGGAGGGACAGCCCCAAGGTGGCACCATGCTGGCCATGAACCTGAACTGGTGTCCTAAGGGGTACCCACAATTGGTCACCCAAATATTACCAAGACTACCTCAAGAGACCAATGGTATTGAGCTTCCTGAAAAATCATGAAAGTACCCAGCTGCTACACGTGGAAGACCTGAGGGGCAGATGGCAGGTTCTTCTTGTTTCTGGATTCTTCTAAAACAGGTTTGATTTTATTCAATCAAAACCAGAAGAGCCAGAAGCAAAGAGAGAGAGAACCATGGTGCTTACTATTTGTAAAAACTACCTTTCCATAGATGTAGAGTTAAGAAGCCTGTACTCTCCAAAGATAGCAAGTAAAGAATTATAATAACAAGTAAAGGAAAATCACCAGCTACTTTCAGAGGCTGTTGCAGGAGGATCACTCGAGCCCAGGAGTACGGGGCTGCAGTGAGCTACTATCCCACTACTGTACTCCAGCCTGGGTGACAGAGTGAGACCCTGTCTCAAAAAACAAACAGGCCAGGCAAGGTGGCTCATACCTGTAATCCTAGCACTCTGGGAGGCCAAGGCAAGAGGACCACTTGAGCTCAGGAGTCCGAGACCAGCCTGAGCAAGACTGAGACCCCATCACTACAAAAAATAGAAAAATCAGCTGGGCATGGTGGTCATGCCTGTGGTCCCAGCTACTCGGGAGGCTGAGGCAGGAGGATCACCTGAGCCCAGGAGTTTGCGGTTACAGTGAACTGTGATGATGCCACTGTACTCCAGCCCAAGCAAGAGTGAGACTCTGTCTCAAAAAAAAAAAAAAAAAAAGAAAAAACCAACCAACAAACAAAAAAGTGAAGGAAAATCTGTAGATTAGAAAGGACAGAAATCCTATTTGATATGGTAGTGGGAAGGGGTGGGTGGGGAGAATGGGAAAAAAGGGCTTTAATAATTTGAAATGATCAAAAAGGGATGTAGTTCTTGTTAGAAATAACATACCTTTTTCCCTATAAAAATCTGCTGACAAATAAAGGAAAAGACCTAAGGATCAGGATAGGATCCACTGTCCACTGGGTGAGGGGGTGGTTTCCGTGTCGGTTTTTCTCCCACCGGTGCAGCCTCAGCACCAAGGACAGAGCCCGATCTGGTGGGAGGCGCCCCGACGTGCAGAATAAATGATGCGTTTGACCCGCTCCCTCACTGGACACACCACTGCGTCTGCAGAGCCTGGTGTATGAACTAGCTGAAGAAGAAAATCAGGGAAAACTCTGGAGCAGGGATCTTGTCACACCACTTACATTTTTATTAAAAATATGTCCATGCTTTAATTTCCAGTAAAGCAGAGAAGACTACAGACTACTCATATGCTCCTCTCTGTTCTTCTCACTGTCATAAAAAAAGAACTTAGAGAACTAGGAAGCATGGGTTCCCTGAGCTGCTGAGGCGGCTGCACAGGAAGTGCCCTTTGGCAGGGCCCTGGCATGGGCCCAGGCCGCCCTCCACACCTCCACCCAGAGGCTCTTCCCGCAAGGAGAATCCAGACTGTGGGATGAAAACGTCATGTCAGAACCCACCCTGGCCCTCCTGCCAGGCCCCAGATAAGGGTAGCTTCTTCCCAAAGGCATGAGAAGGCCGAGTGTGAGTCAGGAGGTTCAGCCAGGAGCACGGAAGACATACATGGCATAAGCAAGCACGAAACCCACCACCGGGCAGGGCGAGCAGATGGAGCTTGCAGCTGCTCAGCAGCTGTTCTTTATCTGAAGCAACAGGCACCTTGGGAGCATCCACGAGTTAAAACAGGCACTAGTCAACACTCTTTAAAGATGTGGTTTACAGACCGTTCCTTCTTGGAGCAGTCCGCTCTACCATCTTCGCAAGTATACAAAAAAAAAAAAGAAAGAAAAGAAAAGAAAAGCAAAAGATGTGGTTTACAGAATGAGGGTATCTCAGATCAGGAAATGACCTACAAGGCCCTCTTGCACCCATCAGTTTGGATTCTAGCCCTCTACTGAAATTGGTCAAATCAGATGTGGTTATTAACAACATTAATAATTATTAATCTCAGCTGGAAACACAAACTATCTGGTGCAAATTAGACCTGCTGCCAACCAAACACCAGATAAAACTCTAATATTTGTACTTCTTCCTTCTTGCCGTTCTTTCCTACCTCATGGGCAGTTTTCTCTAAAACCCAGAAATGCACATTTTATTTCTCCTAATTTAAACCTGGGGTTCTCAAACCTCGGTGTCACTTCGGGCACAGGAGGGAGTGCAGATCCCTAGACCCCCAACGACTCACTGGGGGCCCCTGCCCCCCGAGGGTGAGGACCCGGCCCCACCCCCGTCCCCCAGGCTTGAGGACCCCGGCCCCCCTGGTCCCCTGAGGGTGAGGGGCCCGGCGGCTGTCACGCGTGGACACGCGCGGTAAGGCCTGAGGAACGCGTGAGTAGCGCTGGCTTGGCGGTCCCCGCCGCCCGCCGGGAGAGCCCGAGGCGTGCCCTCGCCCTCCCGCCCTGAGGGCCCCAGCAGTCGCAGCGCGCGCTGACCTCTCCCGCCCACGGCGTCGTCTCTCGGAGCGCGGCCGCCCGGGTGGCTCTCGGCCGGAAGCGGAGCGGCGGAAACAGAGAACATAAGCGAAGCTCTTGCCCGAACCCAACACGGCCGCCAGATCGCCAGCCGCTGTTGCAGTGGAGCTGCCCGGAGTAAAGATGGCCGCCGAGGGCCGTTCACGAGAGAGGCGGGCTCGGATCGCCACGCCCCCGCCCCAGCCTCCCGGCTGGACGCTGACCCGGGGCCTTCCCATTGGTCGCCGCTCGTGGCGAGCCTGGATTGGGCCACATGCGGCCGGGGCGGGTCCCTCCGACCAATAGCGGCGCGGGGCTGGTGAGCTGGGCGGGGCCTCACCGGCGCCCTCAAGTAGCCGGGGAACGGCCGGCGCGGCTCGGAGCGGGTGGGCGGCCGGGTGGCCGGAGCCGCGCGGCCGCGGACCTGGAGCGGCAGCCGCGTCTTCCCGCAGCGCTGGCCGCCATGCGCCGGCCGCCCCGGGCCGCGCTGGGGTTCTTGCTGCTGCTGCTGCTGCTGCTGCCGCCCGTACCGCAGGCCGCCAAGAAGCCGACGCTCTGCAAGCAGTGCCGGGAGCTGGTGGACAAGTTCAAGCAGGTGGGCGGGCCGCGCCTGGGCCGGGGCCGGGGCCGGGCGGGGGACTGGGGGCTGGGGGCCTTCGGGGCCGGGGCCAGAGCCGGGCGGGGGCCGCTGAGGGGAAGGGGGCCGGGGCCGGGCAGCCGGGGGCCGACGAGGCGGGGGGCTGCGGGGCAGGGCCGGCCTCCTGCGGGCCCAGATCCTCCCCCACACACTGCGAGTCTGGGGTTGAGGGCGGGCAGCACAGAGCCCGGTGGGCACCTTCTCCTGGCAGGGAATGGTGGACACAGCAAAGAAGAACTTCGGCGGTGGGAACACAGCTTGGGAGGAAAAGACGCTGTCCAAGTATGAATTCAGGTGGGTGCCCTAGAGCACCTCCAGGTAGATCTGTCAGGTGGGCCCTGTCCTGAGACACCCAATGTCCTGCCTTGGGTACCTGTGTTAATAACAGGTACACAGAACGGTCCCTTAGACACCGGTCACCTGTCCAAGTCGTCTCTGCCTCTGGCCTGGGACTAATGTGCTGGCCCCTGCATGGCCTTCCAGCTTCCACACTGGTCCCTACAACTCATTCTCACTGGGAAGACAGTAGCCTTTTAAACATGTAAACTGAAACAGAAGACAGTAGCCTTTCAAACATGTAAACTGAAACGGCAGTCTCCCCTCTGTGAACCACTCCTGGGCCCCCTGCGAGAGGGGTAAGCTCCCTTCCCCTCTGCCCAGAGCTCTGGCCCCTGCACCCTGGTGGATGTGCTAGTTCAGGGTCTGTCTCCACTCCAGGGCCACTGTATTTCTAGCCTGGCACCAGGTAGGGCCTCCGGACACCCTGTGAGCCCTGGTCCCCGCCAGGTGCTGACTGTGGCTGTGTTTCAGCGAGATCCGCCTCATGGAGATCGTGGAGAGTCTGTGCGAGAGCAGCGACTTCGAGTGCAACCGGATGCTGGAGGAGCAGGAGGAGCACCTGGAGGCCTGGTGGCTGCAGCTGTGAGTGCCCAGGGCCCAGCTCCTGGTTCTGGGAACAGCGCAGCGTTCCCGCCTGTCTCCCATCCTACCCACATGCTGCCACCTGCATTGTCACCGGGCACCTAGAGTCTGGGTCCCAGATCCTGTAATACTCTGGAGCATATGTCATATGAAACTGCATTTTTGTTTTCATGAATCTGTCACATAAGATTTAATGAATATTTTTTTAAAAATCCTTAGGAAGAACGAGCATCCTGACTTATTTGAGTGGTTCTGTGTGAAAACGCTGAAAGTGTGCTGTTCCCCAGGAACCTATGGGCCAGACTGTCGTGGTATGTTTCCTCCTGGGGAAATCCCAAGTCTCCTCCTTTGTTCCCGTTAGTCCTCTGCTGATCCCCAGGTGGGTAAAAGCACAGAGGGCACCTGGGTGCACTGGCTCTCCGTGGGGTCTGGGACCTTCCCTCTTCCATAAGACAGGATAGCACCCACCTCCCGAGGCAGCGTGGAGCACCTAGGACCCCAGGGCTGCGGCATCACCACTGACTTCACACAGGGATATTCTCTGGGCTGTAGGACTTGAGTAGCTAATCCGGGCTGACCTTTTAATTCAGGGGTTCCCAGATGCAGTAGCTCACGGATGAGTAGACTCACCTGGGAGTTGGTCCTAACTTCCCTGCCTGGATGCTTCTCTTTTCATGCAAGGGGGTTGCTACACTGTGGCTTCCATGGCCACCAGCGTAGCCCTGCCCACAGAGTAACAAAGACCCTTCAATCAAGGGCTAAGGGCAGGGGGCATCCTTCGGGCTGCACACATGGCCTGTGCCTTCATGGGTGAAGAAGTATGCATTGAAATTGGAGCCATGCTTTACTGTTCGGGTGTTACAAGCATCAGTCCTGTCGTCGAGCTGGGTCAGGTGGCATAAGTCTCGAGGTCAGATCGGCCCCCGGCTGCGGCTGCCCCTCTGCCTCTCCTGCTTTCCCTGGCAAGGACGCAGCAACTGGGTGCCTGCTCTCCCGTGCAGTCCCACACGCCCGACGCACAGGTCCTCGTCCCTGCGTATTAACTGAAGCTGCGCAAAGCCACACACAGGACGGTCATGTGTCACTTACTGCTGGGGTCCATGCCTTGGACAATTTCGCCATAATGGGGATGTCATAGTGTCCTCACGCTCTGTTCCCACTTATCTGTCTCCCACACGTCGCCATCGCTATTACCAGAGGCACCTGGGGTCTGGTCTCCCCGATCCAGGCCACTGGCTTTTCTCTCAAGTCCTCTGGAGAAGGCGGGGCAGGTGAGACACCGAGGCTGGGGTACGGCCCGTGCAGCACGTGGCCGCGAGTACCGCAGAAACCGCAGCACGATGGCGAACGGACCCGTCTGTAAACATATCTGAGCATGGAAGAGAGCTCACAACTGTCAGCTCCGTTATAATCTCACGGCAACACCGTGGTGTCCTTGGTCCCTGGTTGACCTGAATGTCATTATGTGGCGCATGGCTGTCAAGTCCACCAACCTGTGGTTTGCCCCCAGGCCAGAGATCCACCGTCAGCCACGCAGACCCTGGAAACCAGTTCTCCAAACGCCAAGCTGGCCAAGCTTGCCGGCTCCATATTTCCCCACTGGGATGACACAGGTCTGGGTTTTAGTGCAGTGGCATTCTCTCCACCGGGGCCTCCAGGTGTTCTAAGAGCACGGGTTTGTGTTCCCCAAAGCTTGCCAGGGCGGGTCCGAGAGGCCCTGCAGCGGGAACGGCCACTGCAGCGGAGACGGCAGCAGACAAGGGGACGGGTCCTGCCAGTGCCACGTGGGGTACCAGGGGGCGCTGTGCACCGACTGCGTGGACGGCTACTTCAGCTCGCTCAGGAACCAGACCCACAGCGTCTGCACAGGTACGGAGGCGGCAGCACCTGGTCCCCTGCTGGGCGGTGGGAGCAGCCTGCTCAGGTGTCAGCCTCTGAACCTAGGTGTCCAGGGAAGTTTAGGAGGCTCAGAAGACGTGACCCTTATGAAATGTGTGAAGGAAAGTGACAGAGGCTATTAGAGGCACTTCCTGTCCCTAAACAACCCCCAGAAGGAAAAAGCTACTGACTTTTCTCTTTAAGTTCTTCTCCGGCACTTAAGGTTTTACCAGTGTTGAATTGACAGATTCTGTTATCTTTATCTCTATGCTTGGTTCTTCTGGCTCTTAAACCTGGCACTTAGCTGGAGGCCACACTCTGCTCGTTCAGTTCCCTGGAATGTTCTGGCAAAAGGCTTGCTCTCCCTGCAGCTATCCCCACAGGATGGATGGGCCTGGAGGGCCCCTCGGGGTATCCCTGGGTGGCTGTAGGTACTTGGGTCGTGTCAGGTACAGGGTGCAGAGGCCAGAATGTGCCCACTGCTGCTCAGACAGCCTGTCAGAGTAAGCAGAGAACATTGCTGAGCCCCCCACGCAGGGCAGGAGACAGGATGGGGAGATGGTCTAATGTGAGAATTAGAAGGACTCTTGGAGGCCCCTCCCCCCAGCTCCCTTTCTAGGGGGCGCCATCGTGCTTACCCTGGTATTGTCACATGGTGCTGGGCGAGGTGACCAGACAGTCCTGCCCAAGACTCTGGGTGTTTCCCTTGTGGGTGCCCGGAGGCAGAACCTTCTGAGTTGAGACTGACCACACCGCACAGGTGAGCAGGGCCACGCCCACCTCCTTACGAGACTGGGGCGCACCATCTGCAGGTGTGGAGCTGCGGAGCTCGTGCACTTAGGGGCTTAAACTATAAGTTTCCTGTACAGTGGCGTCTATCTAAGGGACACCTTCTTGCCGGCAGTCAGCGACGTGGGGGAAAACTGTGCGTGTGACGTCTCAGGGTCGAGTCGGTGGTTGGTCTGTGGCTCTCCTGCATGTTCCACATAGGGAAACATGTTGATGCTGGTCAGGACGTGGCCTCCCTGGTCCCCACACCCCAGCTCTCCCTGGCTCTGGGACATCGGTGCCGCACAGGGCACCCGTGGGTCGGTGGCCACAGCGTGCTCACCCAGCCAGGCGTGGGTCCAGAGCGTGGGTGGCCCGCTTCTCCAGGCTATGGAACATTCCCTCGGAGTTCTGGTTTGCTGAGGATTTTATTCTTAAAAGGCATTGAAAACCCTGCGTATTTTTTTCTCTTTAGTATATGAATATCATGAATCCTGGGGATAGATTTTTCTGTTGAACTAATCTTATTTTCCTGGGATTTTTCTGTTTTTGTTTGTTACCCTGCTGAACTGAAATCCCTGATTTCTGAAATGAGCTTTGCCCTGCGCTGGTGACAGAGGGTTCACACTCGTGCCCACCTTTGCCTTCCAGCCTGTGACGAGTCCTGCAAGACGTGCTCCGGCCCAACCAGCAGAGACTGCGGCGAGTGCGAAGTGGGCTGGGTGCTCGAGGAGGACGCCTGCGTGGGTGAGGGGCGCAGAGGGCCCTGCGGGGTCCACTCCTGCCCAGCCTCTGGCTCTCTCATCGCTGCCCGCTCTGCGTCATGGGAAGGCGACTCCGGTGTGATGGACCCCGCGTGGGGGCCAGGCCCACACACCTGCTGTCCCGAGAAGACAGTTCCAGGAAGGACTGTGTGGTGTCCCTTGAACCCTGTGATGGGCAGCGTCAAGCTGCCGCTGTCCTTACCACCCCGTGGGGATCACCTGACTCAGCCCCACAGGGGAACCTGGGGTTTCGGGCCGTCGTGTCCCTGTGCTGGTTTTGTAAGACACTCGGCCAGGAACTCCGGGGCGGTTCTGGCAGGCAGGATGGGGGCCAGGGAGCGGTGGGTCCTGGGGCTGTGAGTGGGGACAGGGAACAGTGGCACAGCCAGGTCCGGGAGCAGGCTGGCCGGGGAGAGCTGTGCTCGCGCAGTCGAGAGCGGGGAGCGGCTGCCCGTGAGCTCCTGCCCCCCATCCTGCTCCGCACCTGGCGGTGCCTTGCCAGAAAGGAGGCGCTGCCTCCCCGATGCAGGGCTCCTCTGGGTGCCTTGTCGCCGTGCTGGGTATGAGGCCCCGGACTGGAACTGCTGTTCACCCGGCCCCCTGCCCAGCTGCCACAGTGTGCACCATCTGCTCCTGGTGCATCTTTTCCTGCCGCTTACAAACCTGGCCCCGCAGCACCTCTGTGCCCCAGAGCAACCGCGGGCTGCCCCGCCCACTCTGGCCTCAGTTTTGGTTTGCCCTCAGCAGCTGCTTGGCCTTAGACAAATCAGGGGCTGAGTTCCGCGGGTTTCACACCTTCGGCAGGGAGGCTGAGGGACTTGGAGGTGCTCACACGGCAGCCAGTGGCCATCATCCTCGAGGCCTTCCCCCAGTGGCACTGAGTGTCCACAGGACAAGGCGTGGGGCTGTCGCCTCATCCCCTCCCCCGCCCTTCTCCAGCCACCCTGGCTGTGGGTTGTGGGCCGTGAACCCTGTCCTCTCAAAGTGCAACCTCAGCCCAGCGTCCTGGAATCACCCACGGCTACACTGTTCTGTTCCAGATGTGGACGAGTGTGCAGCAGAGACACCTCCCTGCAGTGACATGCAGTATTGCAAGAACATCAATGGCTCGTACACATGTGAAGGTATGTCTGGGCCTGGGGACTCATCTGTCTTTTCGGGGCCAGGGGCTGGGGACAGGCTTGCACTCCCAGGAGTCCCACAGGAGATTCCTTTCTTCCTTTGTGCGTGCATGTTTCTGAGACAGGGTCTCGCCCAAGCTGGAGTGCGGTGGCATGATCATGCCTCGCTGCGGCCTCCAACTCACTACAGCCTCCAACTCCTGGGCTCAAGTGATCCTCCTGCCTCAGCCTCCCAAGTTACTGGGACTACAGGCGCCACCACACCCAGCTAATTTCTCTTATTTTTTAGTAGAGACGGGGTGTTGCTATATTCCCCGAGCTGGTCTCAAACTCCTGGCCTCAAGCCATCCTCGTGCCTCAGTCTCCCAAAGTGCTGGGATTACAGGTGTGAGCCACAGCACATGGCCTGTTTCTTCCTTTTTAAACATTTATTTGTGATTCGTTGGCATTATTTCTATATATTTTGCCTGCTTTAAAAACATCGAATGTGGCCACACAAGTAGTAGATATTTGCTGCAGAAAAATCAGAAAATTCAAGTAAGTTGGAAAGAAAATGATAAAACCCCATTGACTGCACCGCGAGTGAACCCCGTTACTGTCGCCGTGCCCCTGTAGACTCTGATCTCATGGTGCCTTGTCTGATTTTCTGCTCAGCAACATGCTGTGAACATCTTTGTACGTATTTTTCTACGTCATGTTAATGATTTTGGAGCATGCCATTATTTCATAGCTAAACGATATCTGTTGCTGGATGTTTAAATCAAACTGGCCGTTATAAACTTTGACTACCTTGTAAGTAAAACTTATCACATTCCTCATTATTTTTTTGGATTAGTTTCTAAATTCCTCAGTCAAGGGAATGTGTCTTTTAGGGCCATATTGTCCGGAGAAAGGTGCCCATTTGTAGTCCCAGCAGCAGGGACGAGGCCGCCTTTCCCCTGTGTCTGCAACAGCACTGGGCAGTTTTAGGTTTTTTACGCTGACTGTGGGAGCTTTGACACCGAGATGTGGCCCTAGAAGCCCCACAGGTGTCTCCGTTGGGCGTTTCTTACTGAATGGCTAGTAGGCGAGCCGACCGGCGTCCCCAGGCCGGAGGTGGGTTTTGTTTCAAGAGCATCTGCCGTGTCCAGTTCCTACCTGGACAGAAGGACGCACAGGGTCACTGCATGCGGTGTGTCTCCGGCTGTGCGCTCTCTGCCAGCTCCTCGGGGACACGTCTGCTGCATAGAGCGGCACTTCTGGGAGGAAAAGATGGGTTGGTGCAAAGTCACTCCAGTGACTGGTGAGGGAAACCCAAGTTCTCACCAGCGTCGGCGCTTCTGACATCCATGGGTTCAGATCCTGTCCTGCTCGTGTGGACGGTAGCCTGACGTTCCCTTCTCATTTCCAGAATGTGATTCTACGTGTGTGGGCTGCACGGGAGACGGTCCGGGAAGGTGTAAAGAGTGCATCCCTGGCTACGCGCAGGACAGCGGACAGTGCACAGGTCAGCGACATTGTCTCTGCGCCGCACTAAGGTGGACGTTTCTGGAGGGTCCACAGTGTGGACGGCCCAGGAGGCGCAGCCGGGGGATGGGAGACGGCAGATCTTAGGAGGGGCGGGGGTCCAGGGGCTGCCTCCGGCGTCGCTGGCGCTGTTGTGCTGGCAGCTCCCGTCCAGCCTCCGGTGCCGGAGCCTCCACTCTCCCGCCACCCCTGCAGCTCAGGGTCAGGGCCTCCTTGGTCGTGACCGCCTGGAAAGTCCCAGGTCAGCTGGAACCAGAGGGAAGAAAGGCAGCAGATGTGCCCGCGCCGCGGCCCTGGTGCCGCCTGAGCAGTCATGGGGCTTCCGGCCTCACCTTTGCGGGACGCCCCTGCTCTGGGTTTGCTACTGGTTGAGGGTCTGACCTCTGAGACGTGGAATTCTACCCTCCTGAAGCCTTTCCTGACCTTCCTTTCTCTAGTGTGACATTTGTAATCTCCAGTGAATTATGAATGGATTTCATACTCTGATGTGTATCTGTTAAACCAAGCAACTTATTAAAAATGGGGCATTTTTGTTTTAGACATAGATGAGTGCTCACAAGCTGAAAAAGCATGCGTGAGGAAAAATGAAAACTGCTACAACACTCCAGGGAGTTACGTCTGCGTGTGTCCTGAAGGCTTCGAGGAAACAGACGACGCGTGTGTGCCCACGGCCCAGGGAGGTGAGTGGCTCCCACGCAGCCTGCGCTCCCCGGGGTGCGGGTTTGCATGTGCGCTGGCCGTTGGTCTGAGAACTTCAAAAACAAGAAATTAATCTGCACAGCAGCCTCGGGGTGGTGATAGCCCCATTCCTGAAAGACAGATGTGTAAACCACACTCAGCCGAGAGGTTCTGGCTTCCCAAGGATAAAGCCCTAAGGAGTTCACGGCACAAACAGAAGTTGAGGAAACAAAGGGGAAAGTTATTGAAACTTAAAATTCAGCAGGTGGTTAACAGCAGAGTAGATGTAGATAAAGATGCAATTAGTGAACTGGAGAACGGATCTGGGGAGACCACCGATTGCTGTGGGGAGACGGCGACGTGCAGGGAGGTGGTGCCTAGCGAGATGATCCCACTGTAACCCAGGACCCGGACGCAGGCTTCAGCAGCAGAAATGTCCCGTGGTCCTGGAGGCCAGCAGTCTGGGGTCGAGACAGCAGCAGGCCGGCTCCTTCTGAGGCCTGTCCTTGGCCTGCAGATGCCAGCTTCTCCGTGTCCATGGTTGTCCACACCTCCCCTTTTCGCGAGGACACCTGACTGCGTTAGGCCCGCCCCGGTGACCTGTCTTAACTCGGTCATCTGCAAACACCCAATTTCCAAACAAGGTCACACTCACAGGTTCTGAGGAGTAAGACTTCATCTCTTGGGGAACACGGTTCTGTGCATGATGTGGACAGGGAACAGAAGCAGTGTTCAATGAGGAGATGGCTAAGAGTGTTCCAGAATGAGTAAGACTGGGTTCGTATTCCGAAGCTCCGAGTCCCGAAGAGAACAGTAAAATCGATTCCACATACGGGAGCCTTGTAGTAAACGAAACACCAAAGCTTGGGGGGAGCGCGGGGCCAGCTCCTGCTCACCCTGCGCCCGCCTGCTGCAAGGCCACCGGCCAGCCCCGTCCCTTGGCCCCTACCCCCATCTCCGCTCGGGCGCTCTTCCCGTCCCCTCCCGCTCCAGTCCTCCACACCGCCGGCAGGGCAGTGGCTCTAAAGTGCCATCTGGCCCCGTCATGCCTGCCCGGATGCACCCAGCTGTCGGGGGCATTGGGACACCCCGGTCCTTGTCTTGAGCTGTGCTTGGAAGGGCTGCTGTGTCCAGAGGGAGCCGGGCACTGTGCCCAGGGCCATGTGCCGGGTGACCCAAGTCAGGTCACCACTGCGTGGTCCCGGTGGAAGCCTGGTTCTCGGCCCTTTGTGCGGCGCTGTTTGCTCAATGGTCCGTTTTCTGACAGAAGGCGCGGAAGGAAGCCCAACACAGCCGCCCTCCCGGGAAGAACTGTAACGCGCATCCAGCGTCAGAAGCCAGACTTGCCCTTTAAGTTATTCAGAACGACATCCTGTATGGAATGTGGCCCTGGGGACGCTGTCCCCACCCCTGCAGGTGGACAGTCGGAGAGAGAAGCTGCCGCCTTTGAAACAGTTGATACTCATTTGGCCCTTAAAGCTGCATTTCTCGGTTGTTCATAAACAGACTTGTTTATTTTGATACAGTTCTTTATAATAAAATTGACCATTGAAGTCAGGAATAGAATGCGTGGATCTGCCTCACTGAGAAAGTACAGGCCTTCAGTGAGTTTGCTCCGTCCTGCCAGGACCGCCGAAGTCTGCAGGGGACGCAGGCAGAGGTGGCAGGTCCTCGAGGGCCCGTGGCTCTGCTGTCCCTGATGGGGGGCAGGATCCCTACAGCGGCCCCACCTCAGGCCAGGGACCCTGCCTGTGGGGCCCGCCTAGTGAATGCCGTCCAGGGCTACAAAGAGGAAGGGGACCCTCAGGTGGGCGAAAGGCCATCTGGCGCACAGCTGGAGAAAGATGTCGATCACAGATCCCAAGGCCAGTTCCTCGCTGGGAATGAAGAAAGCTGGCCTCTGCGGGAGCTCTGGCCCACCTGGGTCTCCCAGCAGCCCCCAAGGCCCGCTCCACCTGGCCCCACCACCCCTCCCCGCTCCTCAGTCACGCCACCCCAGCCGTCTAGCTGCCCATTCTGTGGGACGTCACCCTGGGTAGATGGCGACTCCTGCCCTTCCCTGTGCCGGCCCCCACAGCATCCAGGATCGGGGACCCCTGCATCCACGCCTTACTGTGCCCGCATGTGCTGGGCCCTAGGTGGTCGCTCTGACCTGTGCACTGGGTCAGAGCCCCTGTGGGCAGGACTCTGTCCTGGGGGTCCCTGGTGGGTGGGGGTGAGTCTTGCCTCTGGCTCTCCTGGCTGTTGCTGTCCCAGCTGGCCTTGCCCCGCTCCCTGTAGCGAACGAACACCATCTAGCCCCGGCCCACCACCCTGAATTCCTAGAGGGAGGACGGCCCACACGGGTGGCGTGGGCTGCTCTCATGCAGCTCAGACCCACACAGAGACTGTGGCAAGCTAGCACTGGTCTCTCCTACGCCACGAGACAGGCTTGGTGCAGGCCAAGGGCAGTGGGGAGCTTAGAAGTGGGGGCAGAGTGTGGCGAAGAGGACACAGGGATAGTCGTAGAAGAGAGGGGCAGACAGAGTGTGGGGGACGCAGGCTGTGCCCACGGCGGCCGAGCGGGAGGATAGAGCCTGCAACTGGATGCCCAGGACCCCTCAGGCTGCGAGCTGGGGAGGTGTTTGGGTGGGGCCAGTTTGAGAGGTGGGGACAGGAGGGTGGGTGTGATACCAGGCGGCAGCAGAGCGGTGGACAGGTGGGAAACTGAGTCCAAAAGGAAGGCCCCTGGCCCTGGGGGGCACCTTGGGGAGGTGGGGTGTCTGGGGAAGGAGGGGGAGAGGGCAAAGGGCAGCCAGGGGACTCCCACCAGGGGCAGAGAGAAGTCCAGCCGGCCAGGGCTGGAGCACTTGGGTACACCTGTGTGCCACCTGCATGCGCGGCCCAGCAGGTTCCCCGCGGGGGCTCAGGCCCAGGGCGCCAACCCAGGTGGGGCCGCGCAGCCACCTTCCAGCCGGGAACGCGAGGGGCCGTTCTGGCCACCGGCTGCGGGGACGGCGTGGCCCCAGGTGGCGGTGTCTTCCCGAGCTCGACGACGGGGAGCGCGGGGCTGCGGGTCCCCCTGGGGCTCGGATGTCGGTGACTCCTGCGGGGTCCAGGGGCGCGCACCCCTTCCCCCGCAGCTCCGCCCCCGGGCGCTCCCGCTCCTGCGCGACCAGCGGACCGGGCGGCGGGACCGGCGCGGGGCGCGGCCGGCAGGTGGCGCCGCGGGGCCGGGCTCGGTCTGGCCGCTGCCCTGGGTCGCGCCACCCTCTCGGAGCCGGGCCTGGGGTCTGCAGGGCCGGGAGGCCCCCACCCTCGGTTCCCAGGCCAGGGCGTCCTATGGGGACGCAGGCATGCTCGGGTCCTGGCGGTGGCTTCCATACCTCCAGGGCATCGGATGCCCTGCAGGGCTAGAAGCTTCTGGAAGCGCCCCTCGGTCACAGCCCACCTCTGCTCTAGCTTCTCTGTAAAGTGTCCCCGTCTAATGCGATGGGTGTGGGGCCGGGCCCGTGAGCCAGCGGTTCTCAACAGGCAGCACGTGGGGCGCTGTCCGCAGACCCTCGTCTGCCCACTGGGTGAGGGGTGGGTGGAGGCAGGGGACACCCCACACAGGGTCAGCCCAGCTCCTCGAGTCAGCCAAGGCGGAGAGATGCTGACGGAAGCCTCGGGGCAGCCGCCTGGACCTCAGCGGAGGTGCTCCAGCAGGAAGGACGGCCCTGGTGTGAACGCAGGTCTCTTCCCTGAAAGGAACCACCTGTGCGTGCAGCACACTGCTGTCCCGCTACCCGAGAGGCACCCTGTCCCCCTGGAAGTGAATGTCCCTGGGCCTGGAGAGCCAGGGCCAGCGGGCACCCTGCGACCAGGCAGCCCATCACTACCAGGGCCCAGAGCCATGCCAGGGGCTCTCTCAGCAGGCGGACAGCTCCCCACTGCAGGGGGCACAGACTTGCTCTGCATCGTCCATGGGTTCTTGGCCTGGAACCCCACTTTTCCCACCCCACCTTCAGTCTGTGGGGTCAGAGCACACGTAGCAGCAGGGACACTTGTGCTGCAGCTTGGAGCAGCCCTTCCTGCTGTGCCCCATCAGAGCTGCCCCCGGGCCAATCCCTGGGACTGGGCTGGAGCAGAGCTCCCAGGCATGGAACAGCCACTCAACACCCGGAAGCCTTCCTGATGCCCCATGTCCTAGTGGAGGATGCAACACGCAGCCACTCGTCCTCCGCTTTGGAGGGGATTCTCTCGCTCTGGAACGCACGCGCCCCACAAGAGCCCCAGTGCCCTCGCCACTTCTCCGTCACCTGGTCTTGTTAGCACAGGTCCATTGACACAGGGCCCTGTGTGATGTTCTGGGGATTTCAGCTGGTGCAGGTCTCTTCGGAATATCGCGAGAGGGCATGACCACGGCCCTGGGGAAGCCGTACGTGTTCTGTTATACACCCCAAGCACACATGTGCTGTGCCTGACCTTCCTGCCAGCGAGGGATGGAGAAGAACACACTCCACACACCTGGAGCCATGAAACCCCCCTCTAGCAAAGACACCAAACCTCCTGGGGCTGTTTCTGCAGCAGACCGCTCTCCTCCTCCCAGGCCCACCCAGGTGCTATTGGTGGTGGTCAGATCGGCAGAATAAATGGAGATGTGATGGGACCACCACGCTTGCATCCTTCGGGCCTTTAAACGTGCCCCTAATTCCTCCTAGGACATCCCGTTTTGGTTTACTATCCCAGGTGGGGACAGGTGCATTCCCTTATGACATGAAGGACTCAGCAGCCACCCCACCATGTGTCTGCTCACTGCTCTGGACTGGGGAGACGACCACTGGGTCAGTGACCGGACTCTGCCAGATTCCATTTGTCACCTGGTCCTATAAGCCCCAGACTCTAACAGGAGCCCTGATGCACTTTGGGCCCCCAGATAGCAGCATCCCTGCAAACCCAGTGTCAGCAGTTCTTGGAATGCTCAGGTGTGTTCCTTCCTCTGTGTACAGTCACCTGAGTCAGAGGCCCCAGCCCTTAGGGGAAGGACGGGCAGAACGGTGACGGTGCCCACTCATCCTCGTGTTGCAGACTCTTCCTCTTGGGGACCCAGCCTCCCCTTCCGTCGGCGGGTTCTGGATCTGAAGAGCTGTTCAGGTCTGGAAACAGGGTAAGGGGTCATCACCTTATGGGAGCAGCCACCCAGACCCCCCGCACGTGTGTGTCCTTGATTCCTTCTGCGCCCACAAGCTGAGCCACCCTCGCTGGTCCCTGGCCCTGCCCAACCTTGCTATTTGTTAGGGTGCCACGGTCACCGGCCATCGACGGTCACACACTGCCCCTGCACTTTTGGTGGATCCAGTTCAGTGAGTCTCTCCTGCTGTCAGTCTGGCCTGCCAGGAGCCAGCGCTGAGCTTCCCACAGACAGCACCTCTCTCGGCACAGTCCTGATGGCTTGGTCCACGGTGAGTCCTCTGGGCCTCTCCCATGATACATCAGCCCACACCCTATGCCACAGGCCCGTCTGTCCCTGTCTGCCACGGCCGCTCTGACACTTGCCTTCTTCACGTGTCTCCTGTGCTTCTAGAAGCCTCCCAGCAGAGAAGCAGAGGACACCATCTCCTGGGGTCCTTGTCCTGCACGCAGAAAGGGACTCGATTATCAACGAGCCCCCATCCACCGTGCAACTAACACTGCCAGGCACAATCTGCTGGGTCCTGGGGCTCCTCTGGCCCTACTGGGACGGCATGTCCCCCCCCAGGACGTGCTGCAGTTCCAGTTATGGGCCTGGTGTCCAGGAGGGATGGGCATGTCCTGAGGCGCCAGGTCACACTGCGGGCTGAGTCAAGGTGGGAGAGAGCCCTGCTGTGCCCGTTGGCTCCCAACCAGCACCTGGCCGCACGCAGACCCATGGGGCTGGGCTATCCCTGGGAGCTGGGCTCCTCCGGCCCCTCTGCCCGCCCTTCTCATTACGTTCCAGAGCGTCAAGCCGATCAGCAGCAGCAGTGACACTGTCCTCAAGGTCATGCTCTGTGTCTAACCCCGTCCAGCATGGCCCCTCCCTCCCACACAACCCTCAGCCACCACAGGGACAGTCGTGACCCAGGCGCATCTGCTTCCGCCTTCCAGGCCTCCCTGGCTCTGTGTGTCCTCAGCCAACCCCACAGCAGCATGAGGCCAGGCAGCCTTCAGAGGAGCCCTGAGCTGTGGCAGGGCCCCCCCAGCCCAGGCCATCCCCACAGGGGCACAGGGTGGGTCCCAGCAGCTGGTACAGGTCCTTCTTCCCACCCCCCACGCCAGGCAGCACACCTGGCCCTGGCCCACAGCTGCAGCTCTCACACCTACGCGTGGCCCACCGCTCCCACCCCCTACCCCCGCCCAGGCCCTGCATGCTGGAGCTCACCACCCAGCTCCTGCCCGCTCCTGGCAGAAGTGCCAGGGACCCCCAGCAGCCCCCCAGCAAACACTGAACATGGTGGCAAATGCTGCAGGGCTCCCCCAGCTGCACCGGCCCCCAGAGGGCCCAGCAGAAGGCAGCCCCCAGCCAGGGCCACACTCGGTGGGTGCTCCCACCCTGACCCGCTCCCACTCCCTGCCACCCAAGCCCTTGTCTGGGGTTGGCTCTTTGGGACCCCAGCCCTCTTCCAGCCTGGATGTGCTCCCTCTGGCTGCTCCTGTCCTGCCTGCCCTTTTCTGACCCCAGCACCCGGCGGGCCTGGGGTGGAGTCCTGCCCACCTGGGACAGGCAGCCATAAGTGGGGGTGACCAGGGCTGGGGCCGGGCCTGGTGCCACAGCCAGCATGCAGGCGGCTGATGGGGACCACGCACCTGCCAGGCCCACGGAGAAGCATCAGGGGGCGCTGGCGGCGAGAAGGACCCAGGTCCTGTGGGTGCCATGGGGGGCCAGCCTCGGGCCTGTGCTGGACCCTGGAGCTCGGGCCACATCCCACTCTGGGTCCAGGAGCCTCTCAAAGTGCTCATTGTGTGGGGTCAGCCCAGACGCCAGGCTGGCTGGCTCTGCCCTAGTGGGACAAGGGGCCTGGCCTGAGAGGGCCCTGGGGGCACCCACCTCTTCAGAGACCCCCTCCTCCCACTGCGGGGATGGCGGTCCTTCTGGAGAGAAGACTGCCGGTGACATCACCAGGCTGGGCCTCCCGGCTAGCTAGCTACGCTCTCCCTCCGGCCTGGCGTCCGGGACACCTCTCACCCCTCACCCCAGCAGCTGTCCAGGGCCAGCTCTGCGCCCCGCCTGCGGGCCACGGAGCGCTCACGAGGCCCCTTTCCAGGGTCGCCAGCGGGCCTCGGTTTTCTTGCCCGGACGGAGCACGTGCCCGTCGCACCCCCGCCGCGGGGGGCGCCCACCCGGAGCCCCTGGCCTGGGCCCGCCCGCTGTCCGCGAGGCCGGGGGGGGGGGGGGGGGGGGGGGGGGGGCGGGAGGGGGCGGGCCCCCGCCGGGGCGGCGCGGGCCGGGGCCCCCCCGCCCGGGCCCCGGGCCCC
>CAUYSK010042102.1:0-30244 GCA_963575035.1 Avahi laniger | reverse complement strand
AGGCTCACAATCATCTCATCTGCAGATTCTGTATCGTACTCCACTACTACATTAGAGACTTTCATGTTGATACAAATCCTTTATCTATTCTTTATGATGATTAAATTGCAAAATAACCCATGCATCTTTCCATGCTGTCCTCTGTCTTATCTCAGTAAGGAGTAGCTAATGGAGGAACTGCTGGACGTCTTCAAGTCATCCCTCAACACGGATCACCTGGTGGTAAAAGATGAGACAATTGCATTTGTATTTCCAAAGCCAGCTGCTGTGTTTTCTAAATCATATCTCATCTGTATACATACATATATATACATATATATATATGTATATATATATATAGGTAAGGTCTTTTTCAGTGGTACCTAAGGCTGGCTGCATATGAGAATCATGTGGGGAAACTGGTTTAAAATTACAGAGACCTTGGGGTTTCCAAACATTCCAAACATCCAACCAGAGCCCAGGAGTCTGTATTTTTCACCAGCGTTGCTTGTGCCTTGCTATAGAATACATATTGAATATATAATATTTTCTAATGTATAAAACCAGGCTAAAGGAAGAAGGTCTGTGATATGATAACTCTATAAATGACACAGAGCTCTATTGCCCGGTTAAAGTTGAAACTGTTTTTGCACTATCCTGCACAGTGTCACTGGTCAAGTAGAGCTCGCCCAATTTGGTCACTACTGCAATTACTTTGATCGATATATGGATATAAAAGGGCCTTATTAGAGGTTTTTTTCATTATGCCCCACAACTTACAAATAAATGTTGATCAGAGAAGCTAGAGCAGTTGCCTATCGGACCCTGCAGGTGACCCTCAGTGTAGGTCATCAACAGGCTCTGCGAGGTTATTCCTTTCTTGGCTTGGCACTTCGGACTCAACAGCAGGAGTCCATCCTCTGGTCGTTAATGACGGGGAGATGTCCCAAGGCTTGCTGCGGCCCCCTCTTCATGCTTGGGCGAGGCTCAGAGGGTGTTCCAGGTGTCGCCATGGTTGCACCTACCCCTCTGTCTTACACAAGATCGCATTTTCTATGGGATCTTTGTCTGTCAGAGGTGCTCCAGGAGAGATGGGCTGGCACAAGTCACCTCATCAGCCCACAAGATATGTGTTCTTTCCAGGTTGTCTTTGACATCAACAAAACCATCAGAAGCATCTTCCCCATGATGGGACTTCTCAGAGTGTGGCCATGGACTCCCTGTATCAGAATCCCCTGGGTGGTAGCTAAAAACCTCTCAATGTTTGGATCCCTCTCTGGGCCCACTGAGTCAGAGTTCCTGCTGGTCTCTGGAATCTGTGTTCTTAGCTTCTCTGGGTAAGTCAAATATACAACGATTTTTTGAAACTAGGCTCCTAATTACAGAGTCTCAGAGTGAAGGAAGCAGTCACTTGCCACCTTTTGCCATGCCCAGCTCCCAAATGACACAAGGAAGGCCTTGGAAAGAAGAGCTCCAAGCTACTGTCTGGCTGTCGGCTTAACAGTAACATTGCCAAGTCCTCCACGCACCACACCCTCGGGCTCAATCATCTCAGCAAATGACCTTCTACCTCTTGTAAGTCTCAACTCTTCCCGCCCACCGCAGCCTACACCCAAAATCCAACAGGGAATTCTGCTTGCTTGCCCGAGTCCCATCATTTTGCCACCTCTGCTGACCCCGTGGCTACTACCTGGGCCTCCGGTTTCTCATCCCTGTCCTCTCACCCTCTGCTGACCTCCATGAGGCAGCTAAAGTCTCCTCTGAAAACATGAGGCAGGATGTATGACATCACAGCCCAAGCTTCTCAATGATTTCCAACCTTACTCAATAATAGAATTGAAGGTCCTTACTGTGGCCTTCAATCCCCTAAATCCTCTGGGCTATATCTCAGACCTCATCTCCTTTGGTTTCCCCAAGTCCCTGCCCTCCAGCCACTCCTGGATGACATCAGCCATACTCACCCCAGGGCCTTTGCACTTGCTGCTTCCTCTGCCTGGAATGATTCATGCCAACCTCTGTGCAGATGGCGTTGCCTTGCTGCTTCCCTGATGACCGGCTCAGAGAGTTCCCCATCCCTCCTGCTCCCTTCCCTTGCTTTTCTTTCATTCATAGCACTTTTTATTTCCTGACATGTACATTTTATTTATTGTTCTTTTCCTCTTAGTAGAATATAAAATCCTAGAGAACAGAGAGTTTTGCTATTTCTGTCTGTCTTAGCTTGGGCTGCCATAACAGAGTACCGCAAACTGGGTGGTTTAAACGACAGACACTTATTTCTCATAGCTCTGGAGGCTGGAAATCCGAGATCTGGGCCTCATGGTCGGGTTCTGTCAGTAGCTCTCTTCTGGGCTACAAACTGCCAATTTCTCATTGTACCTTCACACGGCAGAAAGAGAGTCAGCTACATAGCTCTCTGGCCTCTTCTTCATCTTCTTTTTTACAATAAATTTTGCTGGCCGGTCCGGAGTCCTTGCTCGCCTGCTCTCTCACAGCTGCTTTCTCGACCTGGCCCAGCGTCACCACGGTGGACACCTTCCTGGGCACCTGGAAACCAGTGGACGGGAAGAATTTCAATGATTACCTGAAGTCAATCAGGATGGTTTTGCTACCAGGCAGGTGGCCAACATGACCAAGCCTACCACAATCATTGAAAAGAGTGGGGACACTAGCATCCTAAAGACACAGGGCACCTTCAAGAACACAGAGATCAGCTTTAAGCTAGGGGTGGAGCTTGATGAGACAACAGCAGACGACAGGAAGGTCAAGTCCACCGTGGCACTGGATGGAGGCAAACTTGTTCACCTGCAGAAGTGGGACAGACAAGAGACGACATTTGTGCAGGAGCTAAGTGATGGGAACCTTATCCTGACACTCACCCACGACAGTGTAGTTTGCACTCCCACTTGCAAGAAAGAGGCACGAGAGAGTTGTGAGCAATTTTTTAAAAATTTTGGATATTAACCCCTTATCATAAATGTGATTTACAATAATTTTTTCCAAGTCTGTAGATTGCTTTTTCATTTTATTGTTTCATTTGCTGTGCAGAAGTTTTTGAGTTTGATACAGTTCCATTTATATGTTCTTTGTTTTGTAGCTTAAGCTTTTGGTGTGAGATGCAAAAATCATTGCCAAGGCCAATGTCAAGGAGCTTTTCCCTTATGTTCTCTTCTAGCAGTTTCATAGTTTAAGGTCTTACATTTAGGTTTTTTATCCATTTTGAGTTGATTGTTGTGTATGCTGTAAGACAAGGGTCCAGTTTCTTGCTATCTTCTTATAAAGGCACTAATCCCATTCATTAGAGCTCCACCCTCATGACCTAATCACCTTCCAGAGGCCCCGCCTCCTAATACCTTCACTCTAGGAGTTAGGATTGTAACACAGGAATTTGGGGAGGACATAAAATTCAGTTTAGTGTACTGTTTCTGCTAATTCAAATAGTGTCTGGCACATGGTAGGCCCTCAAGAACTATTCGTTGAGTGAATAAGTGAATACATGAGTCCTTGGACACTGTGCTTTGAAAAATTGTTGAAATTGCTGGAGGATCCATGAGTTAGGCATTGAGTTTGATGTCTTTCCTGGGTCATCTCACTGAATTCTCAACCCAGTCCTGTGTGGCTGTTATTGTCTTGATAGAAACAAGTAATTATGACTAGTCGCTGCCTTTTATGCCTTTCCTCCCCTTTCACTCCACTGCTGCCCCTGCAACGGTGTGGAACTGCGATTTAGGGCCAGGGTAGCCCAGAACACATTTTGGCCAGAGGCCTGTTTGTCCTTGGACAGCCTCATCTCCACCAACACCCAGATGGCATCTTTCATCAGCTTACTCTGCTTGTAATCTCATTTTCACGACCCCCTTCCTTGCGTGATTCCCACTTTCTATTTCCTGAGCTGCACTCTGAGGCTCTCAGCCCCCACCGTGAGCTCCGTGGTGAAGAGCACCTCGGATTCCATCGTCCCATGTGCAGGTGTTACTGTCGCTGCTGCCTGCCCTGCAGCCATTCCTGGAAGCGGTTTCCAGGAACATTCAGGACCTGGCTTCTGCCAGGCGGGAGACAGCTCATGTCAGCCTGCAGCACCACCACTCAGAGCTGTGGGCAGGAGAGCCCTTTGCAGAGCCCTGAGCTTTCCCAGAGGTTCGCTCCTGGGAATGTGTTCTAAATCCACTAATTTGAAGTAGGCTTAGGTTGATCTGGAACACATTTTCCCACTTCTAACTCAACTCAAGGCTCTTTCCTATACAGATTTCTCTACACCCTTTTCCAACCTACTTTGGAAGCTTTAACTTGAGTGAATTTAATACATTTAAAATGAATTCAGTTAGGTAATTTGAAAGAACAAAAAGCAGAGCTGGGAAGAGGCTGCCTAGAGTCCCATCTGCTCTGGTCTGTCTGCAAGAAGATAAGATCTGTTTCTTTTTCTCCTCTGTTCCCAGTGTGTGCCCACGTCTGACATCCCCAACATAAAATGTGCTCTGTTCTGCCAGCAGGACCCAGAACCAGGGTAAATGAGAAACACAATCACGGCCATGGTGCCTGAGGTCCTGTCTGTGATCTTCCCTGCAGTCTGTCTCTTCCCTCTGAGGCCCCAAGGTAACAGATGCCCCCATTAGCTCAGCAACGAGGGACTGAAAAGCATATCTAATTAAAGAGAGAGATAAAAGGTCCTTGCTCTGAAAACCGAGTGTTGATACATAACCATAGCACAGAGTGGGAGGGGAGCTCAGGGAAGGAGCCAACCCCAAGTCTCCCCTGGGGCCAGGCCTGCTGAGACGATGTGGCTGCCCCACCTGCTCCCTTGTCCCCTCAGCAGAGAAGGCATCCAGGTGGGCAGCCCAGTGCGGTGGCAGCAGGAGATGCACAGAGGAGCAGATGGATCTGGGACGAGCTGGTGGGGCTGGCAGGGCTGGTGGTCCATGCAGTGACTGTGACTGTGTCTGTGATAGTTAGTAGTGGCGGGAATGGAAGCGCCACCACCATCATTTCAGTTTTGGTCTTCTGACTCACACTAGCACGCCAACGTCAAACTTCAGTTTGAGGGAGTGTTGTAAAGGTGCCCAACATCAAGACTCTGCCCTTTGAGAATGAGGACTGTGCTCGTTCTCCTGGTCTGGTTCTATCTAGACATTACGATCCACCCATCACTTAGCTATTGATGTGTGTGCCCCTGTGTACATGCAAGTGTGTGAATGTGTGTGCCTGTGTGCATGAGCATGTGTGCGAGTACACAGACATACATGGTCTATTGTGTATCAGGCCATGTTGCTGGGATCAATCTCATTTCCTTTTCTCCACCACAAAGATTTCTTTTGTCTATAAATCCCCATAATAGAGATTATTTCTACTTTTTCTGGTGCTCAAATTGTTTTTGCTGTTTTAAATTTTTAGTGATTTTCAGTTTTTTATTTCTATTCTTATTTTTATTTTAATTTATACTCAGCATCCCAGCAGGCATGGCTTCAGATGCTCTTGTGTTCCAATGCAGGCAGCTACGACACACGGGAGCAAGTATCCTGTGGTCTCTGTTGTGATGATACCCACTCTTGGCTTGAGCTAGCCACAGGGGAAAGCACGCTTTAGGGTTATCAGCTGCTTTGAAAGGCACAAAACATCAGCTCTGACTCCGTCCGTCATGCCATTCTCAGGGCTCAGGCTGGGACTCTACAGAAGGTAAAGAGGGACACAAACTTCCTTATTATTCCCCTTCAGTAGCCATTCACTGAACACATTCATTGAGTGCTTACTGCCTGTCCAGCACGGTGTTCAGTGTTGGGAGCCCAGCAGGGACAAAGGTGAGGGAGCCCTCCTCTGAGGGTGTCTGCCTGCTCCTGCCTCTAGGGGCACCAAGAAAACCACTGCAGGGTCCTGTAGTCACCACCATCAAAAGCCAAATAAAATGGGAAAATCAATCAGAGAACACTGTTTTCATGATACCAAATATTTAAATATTTGGTAGCATTTTAGTTAATTTTTATTGATTTTTTCATTTTCATTTCATTTAAATTTTGATTATTCAGTCTTGTATTTGACAATTTTTTGTTGATTAAAATAATATAATTATTTATTTTTAAAGTCAACAAAATATCATACTGGTGATTAAAAATAAACCAAACTTAGTAAAGGTACATTCTAATGAACATTCTCATTCTCTGCTGATGAGAATTTAAACTGATACGATCTTTCTATCCTTAAAACTTTAATGCTCATTGACACAATAAATTATCCTTAAGTAGTCTATCCTAAACAAACAATCAGAGATTCAATCAAGGATTTATACAAAGGATGTTTATGACAATAATATTTAAAATCAAAAGAAATTTAAAGCAACCTCAATATCCAATAATAGACATTAGTTAAATTAATTATGGTGCATGTCTATGAGAGAATATCATGCAGTTATTAAAAATTATGCTTACATAGTGTGATTTTTCAAAAACACTTTATCAGTAAAGTGTTTTTGCATAAGACTCAATATACGTTCATTAGCAATAAGTCTTGCCAAGACAATTTTATTTCTTTTTTGAAAGGGTAACTAGACTAATATATAAGTGGAATCCATCACATCTAAAAGGGCAGATAAAACTCCTAATAAAGAGCTCTTGGTATACCTGGAGTGTTGTGGTTGCCAAGTGCCAGAAACATAGAGATGAATAAAATGTAGCCCCTGCCTCCAAGAAGCTCATAAATCAAAGACAGAGGGGAACAAATGGAAAATCGCAACAATACGATGTCATTCAACAAATGTTCATCGCACACTTACTATATGCTGAATCTGCAACAGTGATCAAGTCATACATACCCACTACTCTTTGGAGCTTTCCAAAACAATTGTTTAAAGTTGATATACCACACACACTAAATCAGGCAGACACAAAAGCAAATGTTGCCTATCGAGGATTTTCAGTCTAAATTCAATGATCTGAGTGGGGGTGAGGGACGCAGGATCACGAATGAGTGACATGTGGCACCAGCCCTCAGAAAGGCTCATCCTACGATGTCCAGGGACCAGGGAGGCTAAAGCAGAGGAAAGAAGTCACAGGGTGGGGGGGATCCTGTTTTAGGTCGGTGGTATCATCTTTTGAAGATCAAGGAGAAGGATCCAAGAGAAAAATGAAGATTGAAGAACACACACAGATAACAAACAGATCCTGTTCCTAAAGAGGAAAGAAAGCTGAGCTCACAGGCGAAGGATTCACTTTGGCAAGGAAGGGGCCAGCAACAATAGAAAGAATCTGAACTGGAAATAGGGGACGTCGAGTAACTTCATGATAAAAAATAACAAACTTCAGGCTTTTCAGAGATGATGGAGCTCACCCTCTGTGAGAAAGGGCTTGGAGGTGGGGACATAAGGAGCGTGGCAATGGAATCCACGGCAAGCTTGCTAATGGATGGATCTCTCACAAATATTGGGCATTTACAGATTTTGTAGGTTCAAAGGTGCATGCCTCTGTGAGGAGAGTCAATTGAGTTAGCTTTGGGACCAGGTCACGTGATGAAGGGACTTAAAGACATACCTAAAGCAATCTAAAGAAACTTGTGCACATCTTAGACACATTCACTTCATTCATATTGTAGCCAACACCCACATATAACTTCAGAGAAGCTGGGAGAGCTTGGATATTCCCTTACTTGCAAAGAATCAGAAGCTCAATGTAGTAGAGTGGGAAGATCATGGGGCTGGGGTCACCCAGACTGGGATGGAGTCCTGCTTGGCCATTCACCAACTGGGCGACCCTGGGCAGAGAGCTCAGCCGCCTCCTCCATGGGCACCATAGTTCCTACATGTGAGGTTGTGGACAGGACTAAGTGGTGGTAAAGGTGAAGCAGTCAGCACACAACCACACAACAAGCGCTCACTACCAGGGGTGGGAGCCTGCAGCCTCAAGGCCACATGTAGCCCTCCATACCCCCAAGTGCAGCCCCTCGGCCGAATCCAAACTTCAAAGAACAAATCCGTTTATTAAAATTTGGATTCAGTCAAAAGGCTGCACACAAGGATCCAGAAGGCTACATGTGGCCCCAAGGCCTATTGGTTGGTCTAGTTATGCTTTTCCAGATTTTGCTATAGGACAAAAGATGGACCACCAAGAGGTGGCTTCGGTTCAAATGATGTTTTCCCATCATTTACAGTAGGCTTTTGAAGATGATGCTTTTGTTAATATTGAATGATGTTATGTCTTCTGTAAAACCACTGCAAACCAGTCTGTCTAGAACTTACACTTATTTAACAGGGTCTATCTATTTATCTATCTGTGTGTGAGGGATTTCTTAATGGCTATTTTCTTTTATTTGGTTACTATTATGTCCTATCTTCTCACTTTCACTTTAAAAAATATAACCATTCTCTCCAAATTCTCAATACTTATGTAAATAAATTGTTAAAAACATAAATAGTAATAATAATAAGTAACAGTAATAACAGTGCTTCCTTGATTGTTGTATCACCTGTAATTTACTTTAAAATACTTCAGTATAGACAGTGTAAGATTATGTGCCTATTATTTGAGTTAAGATACAACTCAGGCACTCATGGGGTTTCAACCGGGCAGGCACACTTACTTTACTCAGAGAGGCAGTCCCTTTGCTGAGACAGGTATTGCAAGAGCTACTATTATTATAATCACTGTCTGAGGCTTGGCAAAAAAGAATGCAGATTTGGGTGAAATTTGTGATTTGTTAATAAATCGGTACATATTTAAAAAGTGTCTTCAATTGGTGAAATTGAAGGTAATCAAAGTATGTGGATTGGCTAAAATATTATGGAGATATTTTTCTGCATTATAACAGGGTATGAACAATAAATGGATCCATGATTTTCAGTGATTTTGCCTAAAGCTTGATCTTCTTCTGGTTCTATATCCATCTGGGAAGCCATTCCTTCGAACACAAGGCCTGAAATGCTCCTCGGAATGGCTTAGTAAATCCCGTGGAGGGTCCTGTGTCCTAAATTAAAAGTGGCAAGTTATGGTCCTTGGCCTAACCCAGCCTGCTGCCTGCTTTTGTACACAAAGTTTTATTAGTACACAGCCACAATCATTCATTTACGTATTGTCTTTGGCCACTTTGCCACTAGGACAGCAGCATCACGTTGCACAGAGACCTTCCTGCTGGTAAAGCATAAAGTATTTACTGTCTGACCTTCAGAGAAAAGATTTGCTGACCCCATCCTGAATGTCTGGAAAGACTTATCTGTTAGCCAGGATAAAACATGATCCTCTTTATATAATTAAAATAACCAAAATGATAGTAGAAGTTATATAACACACTTCAAAAGCGTTGAGATTAATGTCAGACTTGTTTTAGTTACTCAGTTATGAAAAGGACTGTTTTTTAATTTATATGAATGGAGCATTATTTTATTCATAATATTTTACAACTTGCTTTTATTTCTCAACATTAGATTTTAGAAATTCATCTCTGCCAAAATAAGTAGATTTAGTGTATTTGTTTTAACAACAGTGTAGTAGTTAAAATACATCGCCGATTTATTTATTCATTAGCAATGAGTAAACATTTAGATTCTTTCAATTTTAAAGTATTAAAAAAAAAGCTTCCTTTTTTTTTTAGGTACAACATATATCCTTGTACCTTCCTCCTTGTACAAGGTAGGGATTTTCCTAGGGTTCATGCCTGGAGGAGAAACAGGTCTTAAGGTTTCCTTACTAGATAATAGCCAAACTGCCCTCTGAGTGCTTATACGCTCTCATAACGTGACCATTAGCAGGGAAATTTCCTTTTTCACTGTATCTTAAAGAGCAAATCCTCAAAAGGAGATTGGGGCAGAACGGAAAACAAATAAAATTTAAGAAGAAGATGCAGCTGGAGATTGTAAGCGACAGCATCGTGGACGCCTTTCAGTTCCCCTGGAGTTCTGGCTTTGCCCTGTGAGCAACGGGAAGCTTTCAAAATCTCTAATATCAGCGTTGTTAACAGGTAAATATTCTCTTTGCTTCTTTCTTGAATCCTAAATGAGTTGCTTAAGCAAGAGCCCTAAAGACTTACGATAGCCTCAAATGTTTATTGATTCAGATCTTCGGAATCTAAGAAAGTCACGTCTAAGAGCCAGATATTCGTGGGCTAATTCCTGCTGTTAGTTTCTTAAAGACAACTTGTTGAGTTTTCTCTTCCCTCCAACATCTGTCAGTTGGAAATCTTATAAGAAATACTCCATGTCCAAGAACATGAACAAAAAGGACCATGTCCAACACTCTCTGGGCCCATGGAGAAGCCACCAAGGTAGACTAAAATTTTGTTCAAAATGATAGATGATCATTCCACCAAGTTTTGATGCTGATGGGTTTTGCTAATCAAATATGATTCAGCAAATATTTTCTAGGTCTCTCTTTTCATTGTTTCTTACTTATCATCCTAACAGTCACCTACTGTTCTGGGTAAAGACAGATCTAACCTTCTTCTGAAGCTACATCTCTGATCTTATCTTCTGGCAGCCACCTGGAAGGATGGCTATTTAACAGGACACCTGGGTTGGTTCACCTTCCTTGGATACTCATGTCCTGGAGTGCTCAACTGTCCTAGGGACAGTTCTTTGTTTCATTAGAAGGTATGAACAAATGTGTACCTCAAAGAGCCAGTCCTTCAGAATGGATCCTGAGTGGCTAATTGGGTCTAAATTTAAAATAGTGACCATTTGCTGACTAGAGAGATCATACACATACTCTGAATTACCCCAAAACCCACATCTCTCTTCCACTTTGGGACTCCAGAGCTCCTCTGAATCAACCAATCAGAGCCCACCTGAATGAACCGATCAGAGCTCATTTACCTTGACCAACCGAAGCTCAGTTGTATCAGGTACAATGCAAACTAAGGGAGCTTGAATCCTTCATTTGCATAAACAGACCTGTTTGGGAACCTGAGCAGGAATTTAATCTACAAAACTCAAACCTTCTGTTTGTTATCCAGAAAGCACCTTCATTTTACATAGAAGGCTGTGTCTCCTTGGCTTGCAAACTGTTCACTGCAATAATGTTTCTTTCCTCCAAATTCCTTTTCAGACAACTTTTGTTCACAGAGGAATGTTCAGCACCCTTCTCTCACTGGGCAAACCCCCTTACTTTTCTCTTCCAGTCTCCCTAGGACATAGTCACAAGCAGTGCCAGAGACAGAAAAAACTAGACACTTGGGGTCACAATACATAGCAAGTTATTGCTCCAGCACCTCTGAGGAAGGTGTGTGCATACCCACAGAGCAGGGGTTCTTCCATTTACAAATTCTCTAGCTCTAGATTCTTTCCTTTGCAAAAGAAAGAAAGATACTTTAAAACAGGACAGAGGGAAAAAGAAGACAAAACCTTAACCAGGTGTGGGGTAGGGCAGTGGAGCTGGCCTTAGGGAAGACCAGGGACAGGAACTCTCTGCTTCTGTCTGTGTGCTTGCCTTGTTTTCCGCTGTCTGACCGTCCTAGTGCAGCTGGAGTAACGGCTTCTTCTGTATAGAGTCATGGGGTTCTGTACGTACTGGGACCAGAGGGATAGGACCTCCCACATTGATCCCCGTTGAAACAAGCCTCATGGAGAAGTCTGGTTGGTTCAGCCTGGGCTGGGTGTCCCCCAGGTCTAGGGAGTCAGAGAATCCTGACTGACAGTCCTAACCTGAAGAAATGGTTAAACAGGAGGGATACACATTTCATCTGAAAGGCAGGAAATGCTGTTCTAAACAGAAAAAAATCATTGTTGTCCACTTCTCATGGTGATATACTCTGATTCCACCAGAACATGCCCGAACTTCCTGGCCTCAGATACCTTTACCTTGACCAATGCTGCATAGAAAGCAATTTTCTTCTGTGACAGAATCCTTTTTGGTCTTCTAATTCTAGTGACCTCTTTACTTGTCATTTCAAATAACTGAACATGCTCTGAACTTTCTTCTGGCCTAGGTGTCTCTTAAAGGCAAACGCTTGATCCAAACATTACCCAAAGAGTTAAGGTTCAGGGACTTTGCTGAAGCCACGATCTCCTGTTCTCTCTTGTGTTCAATGACACCAATTTGCAAGTGCCTTGTAGTTATTTTGCTGGGGTGGGGGCCATGCTGGCTGACGCACATCCAAACAAGATGAGGAAAAGATGCACTGACTGAACAAATTCTTTACAACATGGAGACTCTTCGTGCTACTTCTCACACGTTGCCTGCTGTACCACGGGCACAGCTGCACATGCAGCAGCACTGAATAAGTACTAGGACCAGCAGCCTCTCTTGCCGAGGGATGGTCTCGGGGCCTCTGTGGTCTCCTAAGGGTTAACCGGGGAGAGGTGTGTGGGATTCCAGGGCCTGCAGTTGATTTCCACGAGTCACTCCTTGCAGAACCAATGCCAGCACAACATCTGGTGTGCACCTGAATAAATCCCAGAAGTTTCCATTTCAATATTGTATAAATTCTGCACCTTGGCTCATGGCTATTAAACCCACTGTGGTGAGATCTCCAGCGAGCATGGCAGTATTTCCGTCACGAGGGAGGAGCACTCCAAGGACAGCAGCGTGAAGACATCTCCACCCACCGCACACCCCAAAGCCTCCGGAGACAGCTGTCATCTAGGTTCCTTCTGCTGGTAATTCCATTTAGCTCATTCGATTGTTTTTTTTTTTTTTTTTTTTTTTTTTAAGCAAGCTGTGCATTCCAGCATGGGCACTCTCTTACTGTCTCCTGTGGTTCCTTCTTTCCCTCTTCCAGACTCAGTTTCTCCCTGAAAGGCATAGCTGTGTGTACCCTGTCTCCCCCTTCCCAAGCATTCTGATCAGCCAAGACTTGTCCTTCAATGTGGCTTAAATTAAAATCAAATCTCTTGAAGGGGGCCACCAACTCACTGCCTTCCCTCTTTCTCCTTTGCTTCTTTGTGCTGCTGAACAGAATTCTTTGAGGAACTCTGGGAAGAGTTGCCCATCCACAGTCCTGGCCTCCAGTTGCTTCCGCTGAGTGAGAGGTGCAGCTGGAGTCACAGTATATTGGAGGCAAATAGGTCCTGTAAGGTTATCTGGCCCCATTGCTCCATTGTGTAAATAAAAATAATGAGTCTGCAAGAGGATCCTGCTGCTCCCAGGCCAACCAAGCACCCTCAAGCCTCGTAGCCTTGCGTGCACTCTGTCTTCTCCTTGGTACACCCATCAGCACTGCAGCCTCTGGTGAACTCCAGCTCACCATTCCACACGGAGCGGTAATGGCATCTCTGGGGAACTTTCTTTGCTCCATCCCATGGAATTCATTATATTCTCTTTGGGCTTCCCGGTGTCACACAGCACTTCTGTTACAGCCTCTCACAGTGTATCAGACATACAGACGCTGTCTTAGTCTGAGAGCAAACCCTGAGACAAGGATGCTAATGCCAGCACCTGACTTGGGAGCCAACACTGGGAACCACCCATGGGAGATGGGGAGTGGAGGAAAACCTATGAAGGGTCGGGGCTTGAGCGGGTTCTGCCTATGGACACTGTAGGCTCAATCCCTTGAGACCCTCTGACTAGCTTGAGAAGAACATGCCTCAGAGCAGTGCAGAACAAGAAAGCCGGTGCATTTGTCTACCGACTTTGGTGCCTCATAAACTGTCTGGCACTTCCAGCCCCCTCAAACTCAGGACAAAGTGCCATCCTCAGGCAGAGACATCCTGCAACTGTGTGCAGGGCACTTTCAGTGTGGTCCAAGGAACCAACAGTGTCTTCTCCACATGCTAACTTTCCTGTGTCCCCCAGAGAAGAAGAATCTGGAATGTCTTTATCTCAGCATCCCCAAGATATGGTCTATAGCAGACAAACTCATTATTTTCATCGAGCTTAAAAATGAATTAAACCAATTAATAAGCTCACACAACTAAGGGACAGATGTAAAGCTTGAAGTCGGGCTCTTGATTCGATGCTTTTCCAAAGCGCTGTATTCGGCTCACCCCTCTGCTAGCATCAGGGGAGTTTATATATGTCCCCTGAGTCTTGGGGGACTTAGTCCAAAGCAGGCTGTCATCAGCAAGGCTGTTTTTTAAAAGTTTATTTCTTAAACCTCTATGAATTATATTCTATTCCATAATGTATCTACATTTCTTTTAGTATTTTTAAAACATTTAAATTACCAGTGAAAATTATTAACTATTGTTTGTATCTTTTTTTTGTGAGAAATTGACGTTCTAGGTTCATTTTCTGTGGCTTCCTGTATCTCCCAGAACATGCCATCCCCAGGCAGAGAATCCCAGTCCCTATTTCCATGTGGGAACTACACATGGCAGAGATGGAGGTCTGTTAGCTCTGCCACCCGGGACGTTAGGGGTCTCCTGCCTTAGCCTTGGGCCCCTTGTTGCCTAGTCACTGAGCTGCGACCCCATAAATACAGAATGACTGCTCACGCAGGTGAGAATCCTGGTAACATCAGAGCGGAGAAAGGGAGGCACAAGACCAGCAGTGTGTCTTCTCAAGGGGCTGGTTCATGTTTGCTTGTCCCCCATGTCCCCTTCCACACTCAGAGATCATTCCTGACTGTCTTCCCTGCCCCCCCTCACCCTCCACACTCACCGTGCAGAATGCTCTTACACCACAGCAGTGACCAGCGATATGGATTTTCCTGAAGACTTTTTAGAGGTGAAGGCACTAAAATTGGTGGATGTCCCCATAAAATAGCCTTTCTTGGGCCTCCTCAACCCAGTGTCAAGCCTTCCTGCTTGAAGATTAAATAAGACAATACATATATATGTATTTATATATTTATACGCATGTATATACATTCACATATGTGTGTGTGCGTGTGTGTGCATGTGTATGTGTACACCTGGATCCAGATGAAAATAACCCAGGACCCCATGTGATCCACTCTCTACATGAGGTGAACTCAAAGAACCTCAGCCTAGTCAGTGCGTAGTGACTAAAAAGGAATTCCAATTGTTGTTGCTGTCTACCATTTTACCATTTAAGGGGATTAGATTTATTACCTATACTCACATTTCTCAAAATGTTTAGAAATTCCCTCAAAATTCTCTGGGGCATCACCCACCAGACCTCCACCCAACCTTTGCTCTGCACTCTTCTCCTCCCACCTGCCCCCACCCTCTCTGCTGCCTAGTCCAGAGAGGCGCTTAGGAGATTGTGTGTATTCGTTGAATGAACACAGCCTCAGGGTGTCTGCCTTACTGGGTGAAGTCTCATCTTGACATGAAGAGAAAATTATCTTCTTTTACTATATAAATGTCAGAAATCGTCATTATTATTGCCAATATAGTAGGAGGCAAACTGTATAATTAGTAAGAGTTTCATCAAGAACAGCATCTTTCTAGAGGGAAACCGAGTGCAATGAGGCCCCAGTGCACATTCTAAGGGGTGCTGGAATCCCCTCAAGAGCGGGGGAGGAAAGCAGTCATGGCCCTCAGTGCTGTCACTGCAAGAGAGGTGTGGACACCTTCTGTTTCGGCTTCCTCATCTCCAGACAGTTAGTGATATTTGTCCTTAGGAGGTGTGTTTTCTTTAATGCTGCTCAGAGGGAGCCCAACAGCCCTGCAGAGAACTCTCTTTAGTGGAAACAGAGAAAAAAATAAAAGTCAATCAGAGGAAGTGTGTCTAACCTCACCCACATGAATGAAGCTCCCATACCCGGGGCCGTGGGAGTGCAGGACAGTGACCGTACTGCTTCATGCTGGGCCCGGCCATCCTTCAAGACAGCAGGAGTTAGACTTTGGAGAAAATGAAGAGGAGATTACTTCCTGGGAAAAGGTTCAGATTTGCTGGGGCAGAGGGCAGACTTTCCTGGAGAGACTTCAATAGTGAAGGGTACAACCCCCTCTCCCCATCTGCGTGCTGAAGCACCCAGGGAGATGGGAGCAGATATACATGGAGCACCCTGGCACAGATGCCATGGGGGTGGCCCGGATCTCCAGGGTGCCTTCTGCCGGCTGCTCTGGGAGCAGCTATGAAGCTTCTCAATGGCAACTTCTCCACAGGGGGCCAATGGCAAACTGCGACTATGTACAAAAGCCCAGCCCCTTGCCTAAGACAGCATCAACTGTCCCCTGCAGCATGCGTCCCTCCCCTAGGAAAGGGCTCAGGCTGGATTTCACCAGCAACCACACCCTTGCTCAGTTTCCCCTTCCCCATCCCCTCCACCCACCTTCCAGAGCGTCTCCTGAGAGAATTACTTAATCAGTCACTTGCACAACAATCTCCACCTCAGATTTTCCTTCCAGTGAGCTCAACTTAAGACAACTCCCTTGTGAGGAAGGACCGGCTCTCTCTTTGAGATGCAAAGATGGGCCATGCCATCTTTCTGACACAGAGAGTGCTTTCTGGAATTACTCTAAATCTGTTGAAGGTCCTCATGGTCTGGAGATGCCAATCTGAAGAGATGAGGAGGCACAGTCAGAAAAGGGATCTGTGCTCTCCTGGTTGAAATCAGTTCTTCATCTCTCAGACAGCCAGTGGGTCCACAAAGTTTGCAAAATAATTTTTTGTTCTTGGTGATAGCACCATTCCCGTAATGTTAGCTTTGCTACCTGCTCTCGTGGGTGTGTGACAGCAGAATGCTGGCTCAGTGGCACATGCTATCTGTCAGCTGGCTCTGGTCACAGAACACTTACTGTTGTGAACCTTTCTCCCATTCTCAATGGAGGCGATGCTTCTGCTTTCACTCCGATGTTTTAAAGATGAAGCGATGACCCCGATTAGCTTTGCTTTCTTTATATGATTCTAAAAATAACAACTATCTTCTTTTATGTTTTATTCGAAACTGGCCCACGAATTTTCAAGGATGCATATCCTTTAATGTGTTTTCATTCAAGAGCCCCAAAAGCAACAGCAGAAAAGATAAGCATTTTGACATGTGTTATTTTTAAATTCTTAAGATCTAAAAAGTTAAAAGCAAAATATGCTCAAGAACAAATGAAAACATGTGAAGTCAAAATGTGCCTTCTGGCCCTTGCATCTTTGCTGAGGCAGATCCTGCTTCCTGGAAGCCCGTCCACCCGGTCACCAAAGCATCCTCCAGGCTGAGACTCCCAAGAAATACTATCTGGTCACTCCAATCCCAAACATTCCCTCCTTGACTGATCACCCATTAATCATATTGCACACTTGTATCTGATGATATCACATGGGGAACAGGGCTGAGATTGCTGGAACAGCTTCATAAAACTTGGCTCACACCCCCTCCCCAGGATTTACTGTGATACTGAAGGACTTTCCTGAATTACCTGAGCCACAGCTGCTTCTGCAGCTGTGTGACCCTGATACTTTTAGAAGGCTGTGTACAAAGATTAAGTGATGCATGGAACCTCAGGAACCCAACAGAGTAGACCCTCAACACATATTTGTCTACCCCTCTTCGTGGCCTTCCTCATGTTACTCATCTTTATATGGGAAATATGTGTGTCGTGGTTCTCAACTATATTACAGGCTACTTATGAAGACAGGTGGGAGTGGATGTGGTGTATTGGAGAGGTGGTCCTAGCAAGTCTTGGGAAGGGAATGGGAAAGTGAGACAAAGAAGGCAAGGAGCTTGCAGAGAGGTAGCGGGCGAACTGCTACTGTGGGTAACCAGAGCTTAATGCTGTGGAGAAACTGTGGACAATGACAGAAAGCGTGCTCCTCAGGGTTATGCAGCCTGAGGGCCCTGGGGGCTGGGGACTGTTTGGTGCACCAGTCTCCATCAGTCACTGGCTAGGTGCTGTCCCAGGACACTTCCAGCCTGCTCTGTTCTCCAACAGAGTCATCTCCCGAGGCTCCAGGGGAAGCCCCGAGAGATGCATGCATGCGGCTTACTGGCCACTTGACACTCTGCCCCGAGGTGGACAGCATTTGCTCCATGTGCCTTCAGTGAAGTCATCCATGGTTATGACTTGCTCTAAAACAAAAAGTTTGAGTGTAAATATTAACCTTTGTGCAACGCATGGGGTTAGTTGTGGACTGCTTTTGCTGACAAGAAGGGGAAAAAATCTCACTCTCGCATTAAAGATTTTATTTAAATCTGGCTGGGAGACTTCTTTAAAAGCCCAGCTTGCTTGAAGACATAGAGTATGGAAGCATGAAAGTGCCCGTGTGTATGTGTATATATGCATTCACATAATAAGCCCAGTTCAAATGCTTCCCGCCGGTGAGTGAAGTAACCAATCAGACTGTGCAGTTATTACAAGGAAAAGGAAAAGTACACACTGAGAAGGGTGATGAAGGATGAAGTGGTGAGTCCAGATGCAGATGAAGGGGCATCGTCCGAGGAAGTAGCATTGGCCTGAGAGCTTATGGATGATTGGCAATGAACTAGGTGAAGGGTTCAAGGTGGGCGTGGTGGGGGACCAGGAAAGGACATGGTGCAACAGGCCCTGTGGCAAGAGGGAGTGTGGAACGAAGCCAACGTGAGGACTCCTTACTCCAGGGGTTTGGGGATGTGACCTTGGCTGAGTCATTCAGTTTCTCTGCATCTCACCTTCTGCATCTGACCTATGAAAAAAATAGCGCCTACATTATAGCAGCCTTGTCCAAAAGAAACTTCCGGGATGATAGAAATGTCGTATCTGTGCTGCCCAGTATGGTAGCCTCTGGCTACCTCTGACCACTGAGCACATAAAATGTGTCTATTGAGACCAAGAAACTGAATGTTGCATTTTATTTAATTTCAATTAATTTAAATTTAAATAGCCGGAGATAACTTGTGGCTACCATATTGGAGAGTGTTGCTTTAAATTGTGGTTTTAGGGATTAAATTGAATTCATCTTTATATCTAAAATGTCTGGCACAGAACAGTGCCCCTTCCACCTTGGCACTCTTGCCTGAGGTGAAATCCTGGTGTCAAAAGTCAGGTCTCTGTGTCCAATACTAATTTAAAATTGCCTTCAACGGGAGTTTGGTTCCAGTGTAGCTTGCTGCCAGCAGTCCCCGCTGGTAGTGATGACATTCCTGGCATTCTTCCAGCACCATGATTGACTCGGCCAACCAAAGACAAAATTCAAGTGGCAGCCACTAAGCAGTATGAAATATCTCAATTTTAACCCAAACTGGGGACAAGGACAATCACCAAGGCTGCAGAAGCAGGGCTCAGCCGATGACCCAAAAGACAAGAAGAAAAAGCCCATTTAAAGACCAACAATCAGTGGCTGAAAGCTATTAAGCTCACTCCTCTAGTTCAAAGGGATTTGAAATGGCAATTTGTCAGGCAACTGTTGTCACTTTAGATGCCTCCAGTACTTTCTTTGAAGCCCTTGATTGACTGCAGGAGGCTACGCCAGATTCTTCTAAGGACAGGATTTCCACAGTTGAACACATTTATGTCCCAGTAATTATGATTCTTCCCAAATTTAATCAACACAAGGCAAAAGAGTGCAAATTTGAGAAAACATGCATGTGCTCTGGAAGGTCCAGGCTGTGGCCTTGGTGGCTCTGTACAAAGCCAGAAGACCAGTTAGCTGGATAGTTTTGGTCACTTAATCGTACTGATCAGATGCTGGGGAAAGTTTCCATGCTGGTGAGGGAAAGAGGGAGCGTCATAGATTGGGGACATCTTCAGTTCTGCTTGTTTCATCCAACAGTGAAACAGCTTTCAACTTGGGATGGCCAGTTTCTAGGAAAGAACAGCCAACTGAGAAAGAAGCAGCCTAACTAACTCACACAGTGTCCTTTCTTTAGCTAACAGAGGTGGGATGTAGAAGCAAGTTGTTCACTAGTTGTTTCTGAAAATAGACACAAAGGCAACTATGCCCCTCTGAGCGGTGGGTGACAGGTGCAAGTGAAGATGGGTGCAGAGGAGGATTAGTGAGTGAGAAAGAGGGCTGAGAACTGAGGCAGCCACTGAGCCCTAAGGCAGACTTTCTTCTGGAAATGCCCAGAATGGAGAGAGAATGTGATAAGTGCTCTGAAGCATTTTTGCCTGAGGAACAACTGTCTTTAAGTTAATTTGCTATTTGTGGCACCCTGGAGAACCCATTCATCTAGAATGGGGAGCTTGGAATGGGTGCTTTCAGAGTGAGGTGTGCATGGGGAAATCAGTCAGAGTGGTGGCCTTTCCTGAGCCTCCTACAGGAGGGTGAGATGGGAAATGGTCTCAGGCAGAAAGGGACAGAAGCTGTCATCAGAGCCCAACCTCTTCCTAAACTTCTAAGAGCCCTGTAAAGTAGGCAAGAGCAGCGTTCTAGGTAGGAGGAGGGAGAGTGACAGATAGTAAAGATGGGAGCTGAGGTGGACCCCTGTCCAGCCTTGGTGACACATCCATGGTAAATAACTACAAAGTAGTTATTTAACTACATGGTAAAAAAAGCTACAGTGGGAAAAAAACCCATGATATCCACATACAACATGTGGGGATGGGGCCAGCCATGAGGTTGAGGGGAGCACCTCACCAAGGCAAGGTGAACAGATGGAAATATGGAAAGATCCAGAAGGACAGGGTGGGAGGAAATCCCACTTCTGTTTCACAGGTATTATAGTTTGAATGATTGTCCCCTCCATATCTCACACGGAAATTTAATGCCCATTGTTGGAAGTAGGGCCCGATGGGGGATGTTTGGATCACAGGGGCAGACCCCTCACGGATGGCTTGGTGCCATTCTTGCAAGAGTGAGTGCATTCTTTCTTTTAGTTCCCACTAGAACTGGTTGTTGAAAAGAACTTAGCACCTACCTCCCCTCTGTCTCTTGCTTCCTCTCTCACCATGTGATCTGCACACAACAGCTCCCCTTTGCCTTCCACTATGAGTGGAAGCTCCCTGAGGCCCTCACCAGAAGCAGATGCTGGTGCCATGCTTCTTTCACAGCCTGCAGAAACATGAGCCAAATAAACCACTTTTCTTTATAAATTGCCCAGCCATAGATGTTCCTTTAAAGCAACACAAAGGAACTGAGACAACAGGTGTATATTCCCAGGTACAGGAAGCCAGGAGACAACATATGTGTGCAAAAGCACATGTACACACAATAGGGGTCAAAGGCCAAAGCCCACCAGGGTGTTCACCATTCTGTTTGTGATGTGTGCATGTTGCCTGCACAAGGAGAGTGCCTTGACAGCATGATGCCACGAGGCCACATGAGCAGCACTAACCCTGCATTTATACTGACTGATCTATCTCATGGAACTCAAACAGCATTCATTCTCCATGAATAAACCAAGAAGAAACTAACCCCTGTGTGAGATTCTGGGTAAATTACTCAGACAAAAGAAAATGAATGACTATATTCATAGGCAGCAGAAATCATGTGACCTCAAAATCAAATCCAGTTAGCAGGCTGAAAAGGTATTCGGAAGAAGAGATGTAAGACTTTGATGTTGATAAATTCATTGGTCTGAATTTATTCTGGAAAAATTGTGCCTTCCAAGTATGAAAACAGGATGGGAAAACATTTTTCCTGGAGTTTTTATCATCACTCTTCTAGGCAAGAAAGTTGCCAAGATCTTGAGTTGGTGAGGTCCAGGCCAGGGTTGTGAAGAATTTTGAAAGGGGCAAATGCTAGATATTAACTGCATAACAGATGAGTCCATCTCCCAAGACACATGGCACATGGTACCCAGTCAAAGAAAAACATAGCTACTTCACTCACATTAAAAATGGAAAGCCTTCACCAGCTCATGTATTATGAAATACATTTTAGAATAAATGTAAAATATCTCATTTGTAAAATATCTCACTGTAGTCTAGCAGGCCACTGTAGTCTAGAGTCTCTTGGCCATTAGCCAGGTGAAAATGCCTTCTTTATCAGTGGATGAAAGGGAATTGTTGAACTATTATTGCTAAAGAGCAGAGTACATCAGGACTAGGCATCTCACTGCACAAGGCAAATTACACAAGTATCATGTGGTGTCCACCAAGCTTTACCAAACAGCAGAGGGTCTCCAACTTAGTGAGCTTCGGAATTCCCTGGAGGGCTTGTTAATACACAGATGTTGAGGTCCCAACCCCAGAGTTTCTGATGCAGGAGGTCTGGGTGGTGCCTAAGAATTTGCATTTCTAACAAGTTCCCAGGTGATGTGGATGCTGCTCACCTGGGGGCCATAATTTGAGAACCACAGCCTTAGACAAACTTTTTTTCGGCCACTCCATTTGGAAAGAGGTAAGCACAGAGAGTGAGGTAGATTTCCAATTCCGCTCACACCTTTGAGACTGTTCAAATAGGAAGTCTCTCCAGCTGAGTTGTTCTCCTTTTTTTTCTTTTTTTAAAAAAAAGTCAGGTTCATTGAGTAGTTCCTAATGTTGTCTTTAGATTTGATCAAAAAGGTCTTCAATTGTTATCTTTTCTCATTAGAATAGTGGGTTTTTTCATTCATTGCCTCATCAATAGATCCTGTTGATTAATTTAGGTTCTGGCAAGAAGAGAAAGGTCTTCTCTGATCTTTGGCCAAAAATTCCCCCACAACATGGTGCCCACTACATGGTTTAATCCAGTATTCCTTTAAAGAAAGAAATAAGATTCAGTGTGAAATTGCTATTTCTCAGTGAACTCCTGCTAGCTTCTTGTGATCACAGGTTCCTTTTAAAAGAAAAGCAGAATGGGTAATATATTCCAGAATCTTGCCAATGACAGACATGTTAGGTGTCTGCTCCCTTGATCCATGTTCACTCTGCAGCAAAATAAAACTTAAGGACTTGCCTTTCCTCCAAGTTGTCCATCGACTTTACTCCATAATTTCCCAGCAATGGGCTGGCGCCTGTGGCCGTCCTTTGGTTTCAGCCATGTCCTCAAGGGCCCCTTATTTGTCTAGTGCAAATCATGCTCTGCACACTCAGGACTTGCAGGCTTACCTCACCTCCACAATAACCTTCTTTCTCTTCTTAGTCCTTGCTCCGGACTCAGGACACATCCTTTTGTCAAAGGAATCTCCATGGGCCCAGCTCCTTTCTCCACATCTCCAGGAATTGCACACTCGAGCATGAGCAGCTATGATGGCCCTGGTGGTCTCCAGCTGATGTCCATGGCTATGTGTGTCCTGGGCTTGTGTTGGGAGGAGACGACGAAACAGGCCGACAAGCACAGATCCATAGAAGAGATGTTGCCAGACAGTCTCCTGATTGCAGTCCCTCTGGCAAGGGCAGACTTGGTGAAGCATCCAATTTGTTCCATTGAACAAGATCCCACCATAAAAAGATGCTCTATGGGGGTGGATGTTGACTCTCCACAAGTCTTTCACCTCATCCAGGTGACCCTCACTCTTCCCTGAACACAATGGTCCTGTTCCTTCTTCCTGAAACACTCTTACCCTAGAAATCTGCACTATTGAGGCCTTTATCCAAGGACCCCTTCTCAGTGAGATCTTTCCTGAATATTTTACTTAAAATTGCAACTGTTCCCACCCCAGCTCTTGAAATCCCTCTTTCTTGCTTTATTTTTCTCCTTAGAACATGCCAATGTTGAAAATGCTATTGATTCCACTAGTTTTATCATATTTATTCTCTGTCCTCTCTTGTACACAGAAATTTTTGTCTACTTGTTCCATTGTTGTATCCTGAGTATTTGGAACAGTGTTTGGTGTGTAGGGAATACTCCTCAGTAAATATTGAGTGAGTGTGTGAATGAATGAATGAATGAAATGGAAGAAGGAAGCTGTGAGAGGGAAGGTGGGAATGGAGACCCCGCATGCTATCTTACCAGCAGACATCATCTCAGCTGCAAGGATTCTTAGATACGAGGCTACACAGAAGTCAAATATTTGGTCATCTTACAACTGTCCATGCTCATGTACCCCATCAAAGGATTTGGGGTCCCCCTGGAGTTACTACTACTGCAGTTTAAGGGCATCTAGTCTAGGTAGTCTCAAATGGTTGTTCAGCTTTTAAATTTCATGGTCTATGAACACTTAGATAGCTTGTTCTCTGACACGTCATTATTTCCTCCTCCCTTACCAGCCTATGTAAGATAGAATCAGACCTTCCGCCTAATGCAAAGAGACTCCCTAAAATTCTGGATGATGCTGGAAAACTTCCACCCAGCAAACTTGGTCAGTTGTTACAATGTCAGACCGTCAGTAAGAATGTAATTCCACTAGCACTGCTGTTTGTAAGTAATAACTATTAATATGTGACAAGCTCTTGCTAGATACTTTCAAATATCATCTCATTTAATACTCTCAGTAAACTGATTGGATGGTGAAACCCTCATTTCAAAAATTTGGAAACTGAGTCTCAGAGATGTTACATAGCTTCCTCAGGTACATGCAGTTAGCAGGTTTGGTAGCAGGATGGAAGCCAGTCTGACCTTGGAGTCCATGCTGTGTAGCTTCTGGGTCCAAGTTTCAACTCACCAGTCCTAGGGGGCGAGTGACTTTGGGGGACACTATGCAAGCGATGGTTCTGCTGTAATTCCCGGCTTGGATACAGGGGCTGGTTCAGAAAGGTCACATGGGCCAATGTGATCAAAGCCCAGGCATCTGGACCACTCAGGACCACCTATGGACCTGTGGCTAAAAACTTCTGGGGTCCCAGGAGACCCCTTTCCCCTTCCTTCTTTTCCATCAAGACTCGGGGCCTACATTTTTCACACTGAGCATGGCTAACGGGCCTGAAGGCACATCTGTGTTTCTATAGCAGCCTGCCCTTCACGTGCACAAATAAAATAAGGGATAGTCAAGTTGGCACCTGTGTATACAGTCACCTGCTTTGGCCAGACAGATATTTATTCTCTGTTGTATAAATGAGGGAAATTTGCACTCAGCCCTGAAAATTTGGCCACACTGGTTCATCCTTCCTCCTCCCCAGTGGTTTCTCCATGGAGAATGGCCACAGTCTGTTGACGCTTCATTGTACTCGGCTTCGAGACCGGCTCACAGTCCTGGGAAGATCTGTTTTGCACCTGTACACGGGCCTCGTAAGGTGCTCAAGCTGTCAGGGAAATCCTGTGCTCCAACGCTAAATCAAGTCGTATGTGACAGGGAGGAAGCGCCTTTAAAGGCAGGTGTCTAATCCTGTCACACATTATTTTATGGGATGGCCCTTTACGACAGACGCCGTGCAATGGGGCTTGCTTTAAAGGGGTCGGTCTGTCTCACTGAGTTGAAAGTGGAAAAGATGTAAAAACAAGGCAAGAACAGAAAGAAGGAATGTCGGGTTCAGCACGCGTCTTCACCCCCTACACAGAAAGAAGCACCATGAAGTGCTGGAGTTCTGTCTCAGCACAGTGTACATGCTGCATTCTTGGGCTGTCATTAAAATGATGGGAGAGTTTCTTCTTCAAGGCATCCTTACAGCAAAAGGGTGATGGAAAACGGCATTTCGGAATGGCTAGGTTGTTATTTTTCTTAACTAGTTACCTTTTTAACGTAAAATATTTTAGTCAATTCCTATTTAATTGCAACATTTCTTGAACTGGTGCAAACAATGGCATTTAAAAAATATCTTTAAAAAAAAACTTCCTGTATTTAGAACGAGCATTCACACGTCATGTCACCCCCCAGGGAATGGCTGGGGGGCTGAGGTAGGGAAGGTGCGCTGTGGCTGCACCCTTGAATACCTGAAGAAAATAAGAGGGAAAGTAAAGAAGCAGGAGCATGAGGCCTAAGCCCCATCCCTGCTGGGGACACGGCCCAACACATGGCTGTCTGCTCGTACAGACCCTCTTGTGGCTTTATTAAGAGACCTGCTTCTTGCGGTGCTTCATGCCATTTCCAGACCTCCGTCAGGGAATTAAATTCTGATTTCTTGGGTTTATACCACACATTGAAAAGACTATTGGCTTCTGCTTTGCACAAGAATCTGTGTTTTAGAAACATATCCCACGAATCCCTTCCTAGCTTTCCAAACGCCTGCTTGCAAGTCCTGCACCAATTTCTTCACCTTAGGCTCTGGTCCCTGCACTCCAACCCCCTCACTAGCTTGCTCTGTCCACTTCAGGCCCACCCTTGCTCAAGGTATTTATGCCAACATCCCATTCATTACCCACTGAGCAAGGCTGGAGCTCGGGAGAGACTGGTAAACAATGCACCACTAGACAGGAGTGGACCACCCTGCATCTCACTCAGGACTCTCATCTTCTAAGGTGCATTTGTCCCCTGAGTAGTAACAGAGTTGAGCAGGGATCACATAGCGGGGAAACGGGAACAGAGGTCCTTATCCATGGCAGCCACTGTGGATTCCAAAGTAAAAACACCTGTGTTTCAGGTATATGTACCTGGACTGATATGGACTAGGCACTGGGAAGGGCAGAGAATAGCATCAAAACATCAATGGGGGCGGCTGGAGTCCATGACACTTGTCTTTGGGGAGGGAAACAAAGCTTGGGTGGTGGACATGGAAAAGCAGAGTAAGTAATAAGTTGAAAAGACTCATTTCCATAGTTTAAATTCTTGTTTCATCTATATCATGTCCTTTTAGGATTGTTTTAATTAAACATTAAGGAAATGCAAAGGAAATGCATAAAGCATGTGTAAGAAAAGTAAAATAAAATATATAGGAGGCACAGTGGGTAACGATATAGTAAGCATCCTCGAGCCGCCACCCAGAGGAAGAGAGAGGACAGCAGCAGCTCAGAGGTGTCCTGTGGGCACCACACTCATCTCATCTCATTCTTCCCATTCCAGGGATTTCTTGAAAGTTTTACCGCATATGAAAGTATTCCTAAAATATAGCATTTGGTTTTGTACGTTATCGAGAAAAGAAATCAGTGTGTGTCCTTTGCGGTCACTTGCTTTTTTCACTCAATACTATGTTCTGAGATGTAGTCCTGATTTTCATGCAGCTGTCAGTCATCCATTGACAAGAATGGAGGATTTTCCCTTTTTCTGGATATGCCACAATTTGTTTTGCCCTTTTCATTTTGTGGGTGTTTGAGTTGCTTTTGGCTTGTGTGTTTGTGTGTGCATGTGTACACACACACCACCACAATCAAAGCTGCTGTGTATGTTCTTGTACAAATGTAAAGTAAGAGTTTCTCTATGGAATCTGCGTGGAGAGTAGAATCGCTGGGTCTTGAGGCGCTCACATTTTCAGCGTTCCTGGATCACACCAAGTTGTTTCCAGGGAGGCTGCAGTATTCAGCAGTCTCTGGCACTACATATTAATAATTGTTCCTATTTCTGCACAACGTTGCCAACAATTAATATTTCCAAAGTCTTAAATTTGTTTCAGTTCTGTATGCATGAAATGGTATTTCATCTGATTTTATAATTTGCAGTTCCCTCATTTCTAACTAAGCTGAACTATTTTCGTATATTAATTAGCCATCCAAGTCTCCCCTTCTGTAAAGATCCTCTTCAAATGTTTCGTTCATTCATCTGTTGGGTTATTTTCTTTTTTTTCCTTTTTTGTTGGCATTTTTGGTGTAGTTTATGTATTCTGTATACTAACCCTTAGTCAGTTACATGCACTGCCGGGAATCCTTTCCCAGTCCATTTTTGCCTTTTGTTTATTTCAATTTTTTATTTGCATTATTTCCTACTTAAAATCTAGTTGAATTATCTCTTTTTTTCCAGTTTGTACTTCTTGGGACTTGTTTAAGAGCTCTTACCTATCCCAAATTTACAATGACATTCTCTTACATTTTCTGCTAAAGGTACCACGGTTTTGCATTTTCACATTTAAGTCTTTATCCACCTGTTTGTTGTTGTTGTCATGGTGTGAAGTAGAGTTTTAACTTCATTTTTTTTTTTCTATATGGATGATGCTATGGTCTGAATGTGTCTCCCCCAAAATTCATATGTTGCGATTTAATTGCCAATGTGATAGTATTAAAAGATGGAGTCTTTATGAGGTCATTAAGTCAGGAGAGGGGACTCTCATTAATGGGATTAATGATGTTATACGGGAGCTGTTCTTCCACCACCTGCCATGTGAGGATGCAGCAACAGGCAACAGGTGCCTTCTCGGAAGCAGAAGAGCAGCCCTCACCAGACATTGGATCTGTAGCACCTTGATCTTGGGTTTTCCAGCTTCCAGACCTATGAGAGATAAATTTCTGTTCTTTATAAACTACCCAGTCTAAGGGGTAGAAGAATCCAGGTAATGAGTATAGCTAGAAGGACAACAGAGGAGAGAAAACCGCAGAAGTTTCTAGGACTAAGTAATGTAATGGGAAAAAGAAAATTACTGGTTGAAAATGAAAGGATATATCAAGAAAGAAAGTAAGACACAGAAGAAAAACCAAGAATCCACTCCGTATTCAAGAGAGAGATTTTGTTTTTTATTCAGACTAGAAAAGAGTCTCTGGAATAACTGCTGTCAAGAGAGAGAAGGGCCGGGCGTGGTGGCTCACGCCTATAATCTTAGCACTCTGGGAGGCCGAGGCAGGTGGATCGCTCAAGGTCAGGAGTTCGAGATCAGCCTGAGCAAGAGCGAGACTCTGTCTCTATTAAAAATAGAAAGAAATGATCCGGACAACTAAAAAAATATATAGAGAAAAAATTAGCTGGGCACAGTGGTGCATGCCTGTAGTCCCAGCTACTCGGGAGGGTGAGGCAGGAGGATCGCTTGAGCCCAGGATTTTGAGGTTGCTGTGAGTTAGGCTGAAGTCACAGCACTCTAGCCCGGGTGACAGAGTGAGTCTCTGTCTCAAAATAAATAAATAAATAAATAAGGACGAAAACAGGTTTTAAAGAAATTATATATTTATATATAAGACTCCCTTAGCACATTGCTTGAGAAAACAAAGTAAAGATTTAAATTGTCTTGTAACTGGATTGTGTTTCTTTGATTGTGATTCTCTGCCAGAACCGGATGTCAAGGCAGCTGATTCAGGTTATACAGGCACCCCTTGGTATCTGTAAGGGGTTGATACCAGGGCCCCCAAAGAATGCTAAGATCTGTGGATGCTCAAGTCCCATAGTCAGCCCTACGGAACCAGTGGATGGAAGAGCACATGAAACTCAGGAAGGCAGAGCTACTGTGGTTGAACGGTGCTGGGGGCAGGTCTCCTGAGAAGCTGCTGGAAATGCCCTTGACTCCTTAAGGTACAGGACAGGCACAGTTTGAAAACTTGTGGTCTACCTGAAGACCCTGTAAACTTGAAAGTGACAGGCACATGTGGTATGATCAGTCAGGACAAGTGGCACTGCATATAAAGTATTCTTATTAAATCGTGGTCTGTGTCTCCTTGAATGCTGTTAAAACACAGATCCCAGAGCCTGTCTACCTTGACTCGACTCTGCCAGGCTTGCTTATTTAGCAGATTCCTGGTATCATTCTCATGGTCCATGGATCTGTGACTGATGCCTGGATCTGCATGGAATTGCCCCCAAATTTGAGAAACACAGTGTCAGTGGAACAGGGAATTTGCGAGCTGACAGAAAGATTTGCACAGGTCTATCCCCATAACAAGAGCAAGTTTTGTGGTTTGCATGTCTTGAAATAACACATGCAGAAGTCACTTAGCTCAAGTAAAAAATATTTTTCTTTGTCCTCAATATTCCTGGAGAGGCAAACAGTTATTGGCAGAACCTGCAAGTCCATTTGTGAGAAGTGTTGGAATCAATACTTTAGTTTGCTCATATATGTACCATAATTTATCAAATGTAAGAGGATTTCACTGTTATTCATAAAATGAAAATTTATTAAAATTATATTTAAAGTAGAACTAAAAATTATTTGGTTCAGTTATAATTATACAAGGATTGGGGGGGGGAAAGAATTTGTGAGTTCTTTTTTTTCTCCTAATTAGGGAGCTACCCAGTTTCTCTCATAAATATAAACCAGCAGTCAGTGCAGAACTTCAAAATAGACACAGCCCGAATAGTGCCCTCTAGTGACAGAGCAGGCAAATTGAGCCGAAGTGACTACAGTCCGGCCTCCAAGGTGACTGATCCTTGGATCCACAGGGAGGCGCGTGGCCACGTGGTCTTGGCAAAGTGGTCAATCTGTGGCCACTCCATCTCTTCTAGTCCCCTCCCTGTGCCGTTCCAGCAGTGCGGTGACACGCCACAGAAATTTTGCAACCCACTTATCTATGTATTTAAGTGACCTTTATGACATCATTAACAAAAATCAGGGATATAAGCAACGCTCAGCGGATACTCCTCAGTTTGGTCTACACCTTGTTTTGGAGGTGAACTCTATACAGGAGCTTTCTAGAACTTTTGAACCTTGTTCAAGTATTAAATGACACTTAAAAGTCAACTTGTTAAGTAGTATAGTGCAATCACATGAATAGTTTGTATTTAATTTTTTAAGAATTTCAGTCTACTAAAAGGGAAAAGAAAAAAAAAAGAAAAATAACCGCAGCAGGAAAAAGAGTCCCCTGCATTCCATATCAGATGTGAGAAAAATGTTCAGTTTGCCTCTTAATGTGTTAACATGTGGTCAATCTCTCACGCCTACAACTCAAACTATTAGAGGTTCAAAGTTTTAAAATGACATAAAATTTCAGTGTGAATGGGAAAGGGAGTTTATAAAACT
>CAUYSK010042101.1:0-34556 GCA_963575035.1 Avahi laniger | reverse complement strand
ATTGCCTTTGGGGTCTTCTTCATAAATTCTTTGCCTAGGCCAATGTCTAGAAGAGTATTTCCAACATCTTCCTCTAGAATTCTAATAGTTTCGCACCTTAGGTTTAAGTTTAAGTCTGTTACTCAGCGTGAGTTGATTTTTGTGAGAGGTGAAATGTGTGGATCTTGCTTCAGTCTTCTACATGTGGCTATCCAGTTTTCCCAGCACCATTTATTGAATAAGGATTCTTTTCCTCAGTGTACATTTTTGTCTGCTTTGTCAAAGATTAGATGGCTATATGAGAATGGTTTTATATCTGGGTTCTCAGTTCTGTTGCACTGGTTAATGACTCTGTTCTTATGCCAGTACCAAGCTGTTTTGATTACTATAGCCTTGTAGTATAGTTTGAAGTCTGGTAAATTGATACCTCCCATTTTGTTTTTATTGTCTACGATTGCTTTCACTATACAAGTTCTTCTCTGGTTCCATACGAAGCGTAAAATTAATTTTTCTATTTCTGTGAAAAATGATGTTGGTATTTTAATAGGGATTGTATTGAATCTGTAGGTCCCTTTGGGTAGTATAGACATTTTAACAATGTTGATTCTGCCGACCCACAACTATGGTATGGTTTTCCACTATAGGTATTTTAAATAAGATTGTTTTCTTGATTTCTTTTTCACATTGTTCTCTTTTAGTGTATACAAATGCTACTGATTTTTATGTGTTGATTTTTATATCCTGTAACTTTATTGAGTATCCTACAACTTTTACTGAATTCATTTATGAGTTGTAACAGTTTTTTTGTGGATTCTTTTGGGTTTTCCATGTATAAAATCATGTCGTCTGCAAACCGAAACAATTTAATGTCTTCGTTTCCAGTTTGTCTGATTTTTATTTCTTTCTCTTGCTTAGTTGCTCTCACTAGGACCTCCAGTATTACGTTGTTTGGAAGTGGTGAGAGGGGGCATCCTTGTCGTCTTCAAGGAAAAGCTTTCAACTTTTTCCTACTGAGTATGATGTTAGTTGTGAGATTATCCAATGCAGCCTTTATTGTGTTGAGGTAAATTCTTGCTATACTTAATTTGTTGAGAGGTGTTATCATGAAAGGATGTTGAATTTTGTAAATGCTTTTTCTGCATCTATGGAAGTGATAATATGGTTTTTTTCCTTCATTCTATTAAGAATGTCTGAGAAAACTTGGTGTTTTTTAAATATTTGCTAGAATTCATCAGTGAAACCATCTGGTCCTGAGCTTTTCTTTGATGGGAGACTTTTTATTACCGACTTAATCTACTTACTCTCTGCCATCTTGCTTCATCCCTTTTTAAATATGTTGCTTTTTTGATTTTGCCAGTAAAGACCGACTTTCCCTATGAGTCTCCTTTTATATCTTAATATGTTTGTTAAAGGGAGGATATTTTTTCCATTTTCCTTTTTAAACTCATAATTCCTGAAATAACATACAAATAGTAGAAAACTTGGAAGAAGGTTAATATAGTCTAGAATAAAAATTGCCTACAATGCTACCACCCAAAGAGAACCACTATCAACAATTTTCTGTATTTTCCTAATTTCTTATACTTTTTTTTTATAGCTGAGGTCATTTATTTTCCCAAATTATAAACATAATTTGTAATGTCTGTACAATTTAGATCTGTCATATTACTCAGAATTAGCCATTTTTATAGGTAGGTATATTCTCAGTTTTTTTCCATCTCATCCAATAAATGTGAGTTCATTAATGTGTGCCCCATAGTTCCCTTAGTAGCTTCCAACTTAACAATTATAGGAAAAAATCAGGGAAATGAACAATTATACACTTTCCACACTGTGAAGGAAGTTTGGAAACATCTACCAGAGCCTTGAGGATTGGTGATATGAGAGCTATGGAAGGCTTTAGGGAGCAGGTGAGAGCTGACTGAGGAACTAAGGGACTCAAAATTCAGATGACATCGATATATGTGAAATTTAAGAATTTAAGGTGATGTTGCACCGCTACTTAGAACAACATCCAAATGCCTCCTGGGTCCTGCCTACTCTGGTCCTTCTTCCTCCCCTTACCTCTTCTGTGGCATTCTCCCATTACAAGACTCCAGTCCCAAAGACCCTTTTTTAGCACCCTCACATGCCCTCTCCTCTTCATTTTAGGGCTGCTGCACAGCCTTTACCTACAGCCTGAAACACAGTTCTACACACACATACACACACACACACACACACACACACACACAACTGGCTACTTTTCTAAACCCTCCAGTTTAAATGTTTCCTCTTCTTAAATGCTGTTGTTGGTGGAATAAAAATGTCCAACTCCTAATTCCCAGGACTTTTGAATATATTCAGTTACATGGGAAAGTGGAATTAAGGTTAAAGTAGCTAATCATCTGATTGTAAATGGGCAGATTTTCTTGGATTATTGAGCTGGGCTCATTGTAATCGCAAAGATCCTTAAAAGTGAAAGAAGGAAGCAGAAGTCTGAGAACCAGAAAGATGGAAACATGAACAGAACTGACCTTATTGTTGTTGGAGGAGGGAGCCATGCACCAAGGCATGTTGGCAACCCCTAGAAGCCGAGAAAACAAAGAAATAGATTCTTCCCTAGAGCATCTAGAAGAAACACAGCCTTACCAGTCAATACACTGATTTTTAGTTCAGTTGGACCCATTTCAGACTTCTGACCTTAAGAATTATAAGATAATAAATTTGTGATACTTTTCAGCTTTTAAAAAGAAGGTAATCCTGTCATTTGCAACAACATGGATGAACCTGGAGGATATTATGAAATAAGTTAGGCACAAAAAGACAAATACCACATGATCTTACTTATAGGTAGAATCTGACATAGTCAAATTGGTATCTCAGGAATGGAAAAACAAACACCACATGTTCTCACTTAGAAGTGGGAACTAAATGAGGGGTATATATGGTCATAAAGTGGTCTAATGGACATTGCAAACTAAGAAGGGGGAAGATGGGTTTGGGGTAAACCATAAAAATCTACCTATCGGGTACAGTGTACACTGTTCTGATGATGGGTACACTAAAAGCCCTGACTTCAGCATTATACAATTCATCTATGTAACAAAAACACTTGAACCCCCTAAATCTATTGAAGAAAATAAAATAAAATAGTCAAATTAATAGAATCAAAGAGTGGAATGCTGGATAGCAGGGGCTGGGGGCTGAGGGGTTAGGGAGATGTTCATCAAAGGATACAAAATTTTAGTTAGACAGGAGGAATAAGTTCAAGAGACCTATTGTGCATCATGGTTAATAACAATACATTATATTCTTGAAAATTGCTAAGAGAATAGATTTTGAGTATTTGCACCACAAAAAAATGATCAGTATATGAGATAATGCATGCTAATTGTCTTCATTTAGCCATTCCACAGTGTATACATATTTCAAAACAACATTTTGTACACAACAAATATATACAACTTTCAATTGTCAATTTAAAAAAAATAAAAGAAAAAATTAATTTGCATTGTTTCAAGACACTAAATGTGTGGTAATTTGTGACAGCAGCAATAGAAAAGTAATACAGATGCATTTCCTGACTATGCTTAATCTAAAGTGACTGAAGTAGGTTCCCATTTATTCTCTTTATCAGCAACCTGTTCTTTTCCTTACTATCCTTTATCACAATATGGAATTACTTATTTCTTTTTTTGTTTGCCCACATTTCCCTCTAAACCAAGTGCTCCGTGAGGCCAGGGACTGTGTTGTATGTTACCAGTGCTGACCAACGACCAGTCCATCATAAGCTTGTAACATGTAGTTGAGTGAACAGATTTCTATTAGTTTTGAGTTAGGTGAAAGGATATTCCCAGCCAGCAAGGAAGTATGTGCCAGAGCCAAGAGGGCAGAGAAAAAAGTGGATACATTTGAGAAGCTATAAATCAGGTGACTATTGCATGAAGAGAATATTGTATTGTAGGCAGGCTTGCAGGTCTGAACTAGGGCAGAGGCAGTGGAAATAAGAAACCCCAGATTCAGGTGATTTTGTACTGCAGAAGTGACAGAACTTGGGTGCTGCATGTGTGGGAATAGTAAAAATCATGGATGACTGCTAAGTGGCTGTCTTAGTCAACTGAGTAAATGGTGATGATTTTTATTCAGAAGTTTTCAAAAGAGGGAAAGATTTTAGAAGAAACGTAAATCTAATTCTAGACGTGTATGAGACGTCTGTGGGACAACTTAGAGTAGATGTCTGGCAGCCTGTGGGAATTATGGGTTTGGAACCCAAGATAAAGATGAAGGTTACCAGTTTGATTGGAATGGGATTGGTTCATGAGGTCTATGAAAGGAAGGTAGTTTCTAGTGAAAAGAGAAATGGAAAGAGTGGAACTCTAAAAAACTCTGATAATTCAGAAGCAGAAAGCAGAGGAAAAGGAACATGAGATTTAAGAGAAAAACCTGAGGATTATGGTGGGACCAAGATCAGGAACCTGTGTTTTAGGAAGGAGGGAATAGCCAACTAGTGTCAAGTGCTACAGAGGATACAACAGGACTTTATAGTGTCCATTGGGTTTAGTAACAGAGGTTATTAAAATAATATTCCCGAAAGCATTTGAGGCATTTAAACATTTTGAATTATTTCACTTCCGACAAGCCATGCTAAAGAATCATTGGATCAAAGGATAATAAACATTTTTAAGTTCTTTGATGAATGTTGCCAAGTTGTCAAAAGATGAAATTAGTTTCCACTCCAGTAGCAGTATATGACTGTGACCAGCCCCCTCACCACATCAGAAGTAGCATGGCATAGGGTTTAAAGCGTGCATTCTGAGTTTATAACCCGACTTTTCGTGTTCAGTGTCCTTGGGCAAGTTACCGAACCTTAGTTTCCTCATTTGCAAAAATGGAACAATAATAGTACCTATTTCATATTGGTTATTATTATAGAAGTTGCTAAAATTTTATAGCATTTAAACAGCATCTGGCATATAATAAGTACTAAATTAAAGTGTTAGATAAATAATAGCTAAAGTCAATATTGAGTATTTTAATTTTTTCATATTTATAGATTCAAAAGATGATGAATAATGGTATCTCTTTTTTATAGTCAGTTTTATAGAGGTATAACTTACAGATATTAAAATGCTCCCATTTTTAAGCGAATGGTTCAATGAGTTTTGACAAGTGCTTATACCTGTATGATCATCAGTACAACCAGATGTGGAACATTTCCATCACCCCACACAGTTCCCTTTTGCCTCCTCCCAGTCAACCCTCAACCTCATCCTCAACCCTAAGCAACCATCATTGCTTTGCTTTCTTTCCCGTGAATTACAATGCTATTTTCAGAGTTTCATGTCAGTGGAGTCATACAATATATACTCTGTGTTTAGCTTCTTTCACTTGGCACTTTTTTGAAATTCATTTATGTTGCGTGTACCAATAGTTCATTCCTTTTTATCCCTAAGTGATATTTTGTTTTATGGAGGTACCACACTTTGCTTATCTGTTCACCTGCTGCTTCTAATTTTTTTGCAGTTATAGTACCGCTATGAATATTAAAGTGCAACCCTTTGTATAGACATAATTTGTATTTTTTTAATTTGCATTCCTTTGATTATTATTTCTTTATTAACTTATTAAAAGTTTGAAAAGTTTTTTAAGAGTGTTAACAATTTTTTTCTCTTTGTGAATTCTTTCATCCATTTTTTAATTTGTGGTCTTTATGTTTTCTTTTATGTTTTAATTATTGAGATAGTCAAATCTTTTTATTTCTTATATAAATTTGACATTTATAAGTTCTCAGTGAAGGAAATTTTTGACATTTTGTTGTATATGCATGTGTGTATGTGCTTGAGACAGATGCTCCAGTAATTTGGGGAGGTTTTAATGTTACCAAAATAGGCAGTTGGTCAGTTATGAAGGCAGCTAACATGAAAGTTGGGTTGAACTTGAGTCATAGCTCACATTCACTACAATTCCTTTGAGATTTTTAGATTATTTAAAAATCCACGTACATTCTAGTACATGCTGACTAGTATATTCATCTTGAATATGACAAGTCCAGGTATCCTGAAACCATTTTTTTCTTCATGTCATGAGATTTTGTCCATAGCTGAGTTTTCTGGTTAGCTGAGGATTTGTCTCTATTAGTAATATTTCTCACAAAACAATTTAGCTCTTTTGGTTTGGAAATTTTTCAAAATGCATTACACATGTCTTTGTCATCTTAAACTGAAATTACTGTACATGATTTTACTTTTTTGGTAACTCAAGATAGTCATGATGAATATTTTTTGTATTGTTTGGAAGCGATAGCCTCAAAACTTGTGAAGTATGTTGGACTACTGCCATGTTCAATGGCCTCAATTTTGTATGTTTTGTGAATTTTTTTGTCCTTTCTATGGTTTTCCTCTTGTCCCTTGATTACTGCCCAGAGGCCTCCCTAATGTCTCAGATGGTACTTCTAATTCTCTTGATGACATTGCAATTAAATAGCCCTAATGTTTAAGAATCACATAAAAGTAAGAGTAAAGAAGTGCAAAATGGAGTGAACTCTTCGAGTAAAAAAAAAAAAAACAAAAAAAACCCACACCTTTTTATATCTTTATTTGCTCTTCATAAGCCTTTTTTCCTACCTCTTTGTGCTTGATGGTGTTCTGAATTGTTAAAGTTAGTAAGTTACAACAGATAGGTAAGGGATGCTCTATTGCATTCTGTAATATGATAGAGCTTTCATAGAATGATATTTTCTTATTATTTCAGGTGAGAAATTGGGTCCAAAATAGTGATAATAAATAACCCAAATGTAATGCTTACCATGTGCCAGGTACTCGTCTAAGTGTTTCAGATATTATTCTCATTTAATCCTCTCAGCAACAGTAATATCGTCACAGTTATCTTACAGATGAGGAAATTGAGGCACAGAGAGTCTAAGTGGTTTGCCCTGGGCCATAAAGCTGGTGAGTGGGGCCTATCCTAGAGCCCATGTTCCTAACTTTCAAACTGTACTGCTGGCAGGGGTGATATAAAATGTATAGGTGCAAATCTCAGTGGTAGAATAATGAGTTCACATCTTGTCTTGCTCCTGTTTTAGAAAATTAATACTTAAGAGAATTTTCAAAGTATGCAGTTGAGGACGTAGGCAAATAATCTTTAGATCTTGCAATTTATAGATTGCAGAGGTTCAGCATGATTTTCCTAGTTAAATAGATACTTTATCAAAGATCTTTTTTCTTTTGAGTTATCTCTGGTAACTTGAGTAAGACAGCAAAATTGAAATTTCTTTTATGCAAAGTTTATTAAAAATAAAAATTAGAAAATATTTAAAGCTTATGCATTTCAAAAATATTGAGTATAGTAGTAGTTTGGGCTAACAAAACCACTGAAGAGTTTTTTGGGAGAGATTCCTTTGTGGTTGGGAATTGAAACACTTATGTACTTAGTGCTGTTTCTAGAAGGAGCCTTTTGTGTCCTTAAAGGAAGTTTATTCTTTGGTATTTAATTTCCTTATTGATTTAATGGCCCAGGCAGACCCATTGAAAACACAGTGGCCTCCTCCAGGAACTCTTTACTTTTTGCCTCCATCTTAATCAATCTCTCTTTTTTCCACCTCTTATAATGTTTAATCTCTACTTTATGGAACTATTTCATTTTTTTAAACCTTATTCTGTAAAGTGTCAGTTACAGTCCCAAAGCTATAGATATTTATGTAATTTTTTCTTACCGATTATTATTTTTTAACAAATAAGTGGAAATTAAGATATTTCTGCTTTTTTAGATCATTTTATACACTCTATATAAAACTTGTAGACCAGTGGTACTTAAATTGCTTACTCAACTCAATGCAGTTATATAAGTTGGGAACTTTTGGCTGTGCACCACATTTATTTAAAGTCTTTTGAAATTATATAAGATCATTTGAAAATGTTTTGCTACAAATTTATTTCAGGAATATATAATTAAGGCCAAATTTCACCTTGATTATTCATTAGCTTTCTGAGTCTTGTTTCCTGTATAATAAGGTGAACACTTACTTTACAAAGCTGCTGTGAGCATTAAATTAGATAACATCTGTGTAAGATCCTATTACACAATTATCAATTACTGGCTTATAAAAGGTTCCTCTTAATTGTGGATTGAAATCAAACATCCTAAATATTATTTATCTTTAACAGTGTTTGAAATTAGGTAATAATCAGTCCAAACCTTATCATGGAATAGATCAACGTAAAATACCATGTGGCACAGTTAGAAGTGAGTTCGTTCAGTTTTTTTTAAGTTCTCATTAAAGTATTTTAAAGGCAATCTTGTGCATCACTTGGGGTCTTTCCATCTTATTTTCAGGTAGAACTAATTGGTTTTATATAGTGTTTCTGTTGCACTATTTTTGATTTTTAGATTCTGGTCCTCACTGTCATGTTTTTCTGAAGCTCAGTAGCTGTTAGTAAAACATTGAGTACAGGTATTGACTGTTGTCCTGAAAGAGAGTAAATTACCTGCTTTGAGAACCTGAAAGACTGGATGTTTCCTATAGTTGCTGTTTTGATGTTAGCCTTTTCGAATGCAACACCATGCTCCATCAGAAGAACATCCCTAAGCAAATGAGCCACAACTAATCCCAACACAAATAAAACTACCACTCTCTCCCTATCCAGAGTTAACACTGGGTCTTAGTGGACTCATGTGTTTAAGTGAAGGGGTGTGGCTTCATGGTTCTTAAAGCCCTTCTTAGCACTTATTTACTGTCTTTCTCAGCTATCCTGGTTTATTTGTCTTGCTCACCTCTTAAAAACATCATAAGCTTTAATTTTGTTCCACCTATAGACATTGCTTTGTTCACCGTTGGTAGGATACCATATTTTTAGAAAATAATTTAGTATTTGGAAGGGAGATCTATTTCGTACAGAGGGATATTTTTCTTTGTTTATTTTTCTTGTAAACTGAGTTGGTGTGATAAAATGAGATGTGCTTCCTTTATGGCTGTATAGGTCAAACACTGCTAGAGTAAATGCAGCCTTTTAGAGTGGATTTGCTGCATGCATGTGCGCATTTGTTCAACAGCTGCAGTGGCAAACATGGGATGAGGATGGTGACTCACTTTGCTCTCCTCGTACCTCTTGTCTGTACCCAGGCAGTTCTCTAGGGCTGTAGAAAAATGCACAATGATGCTGGTAAGTCTCACTTTAAATTCATGACCACTAACTTCAAAAGAGCCAGTGGTGCTGTCCAGCATTCATTTTAGGCTACCTACTCTCTTGCTTTCTTATATGAGTATTTCACACTTTCTCCTCACCATCATTAATTGTCCCTTCCCTACCCCCACTTCCATTCCCACCTCGCCCCCTCCAATGCTGATGAGAAAATAAAAAGCACCAGAAAGAAATGTCTAACCTCTCTCCTGACCTTATCTACTAATGTGCCTATGTCTGCACCCAGGTACTCTGCTGAACTTCAGTTATTAATATGCCCTGTTATTCAGGCCAATCCTCAGCTTGTCTGATTCACATCCCCCCTTGCCTACCATCTCTTTACCAATTGTCCCATTTCTTTTCCCCATCGTAAATGATCTTTCTGTTTTTACCACATCATTCCTATTAGCATACTCACATGTTGAAATAGCTCCCATTGTTAAAAAAAAAAAGAGAAAGGAATACACTTCCTGGAGACTTCACAATTCCCTACAGATATTGCCCCATTTCTCTGTGCCTCTTCGCAGCAAAACTTTTCAAGTGTTGTCCACTCTAGCTTTCCTTCTCCTCTTTCTTGAAATTTCTCCATTAAAGCTTTTGGCCCCACCACTCTACCAAAACAGCTCTGATCAAGGTCACCAGTGATCTTTCCAAAGACAAATCACTGATCAGTTCTTGGTGACTTGCCCTGACAGCAGTACTTGACATGGTCGCTCTTTCTTACACTCTCTTCCCTTGGATTCCAAGACCCCACTCTTCCTGCTTCTGTGACCTCAGTGGCAGGTTCATCCTCCTTTCCCAGACCTTAAACTGCCCCAGAGTCAGTCTTTGAGCCCCTTCTCTTTCTATGCTCACCTCCTGTATGAATCTAGGGTATTTCATCTTGTTGCCTAAAATGTCTTCTCACTGATGACTGCCGAATGCAGCTTATACCTGTCCCCTAAGCCACATACTCATGTTCAGTGGTCTCTTTGGTTTTTCCCCTTGGATGTCAGAATGTCTGAGATAAGTTCTTGATTTTTAATGCCCCAAACCAGTTCTTCCTGTAGTATTCCTCATCTGTAATTGCTCAAGTCGAAAACTATGGAGTCATCCTTGACTCCTCTCTCTCAGGATCTGCTGCTTGCTGTACCTTCAGAATAGATCCAGACTCTCACCAGTTCTCAACACCTCCACGGCTGCCCCCTCTATCCAAGCCACTACCATCTCTTGAGTGGACTATTGTCATAGCTTCTCATTGGCCTTTCTTCTACCTCCACCCCCTACAGAAGATTCTCCATACTGCCACCAGAAAGAACCTTTTAAAATGTGAAGTCAGATCACCATGTGCTCAAAGCTCTCCAGTGGCTTTCCATTTCACTGGGAGTAAAAGCTGAAACTCTTACATTGGCTTGCAAAGCCCCACTGATCTGGCCCCTTGCTGTCTCTGTGGCTTTACTGTCTTTATCTCCTCTCTCCCTTTCCCTCCCTCCCACCCCGCCCTCCTCAACATTTTCCCTCTGGTCATTCAGGCCATACTGGCCTGCCTGCCTTCTCTGAAGGAACTACACATGCCTCGCACTTCAGAGCCTTTGCGCTTGCTGCTTCCTCTGCCCAGATGCTCTTCCACCAGATATTTGCAGGGGTCACTTGCTCCATTCAGTTCTATTGTTACCCTATCAGAGAGCTCCTCCCTGAAAATGCTATTTAATATAGCACCTTTCTCCTGCCTGCATTCCCTCCAAATACAATTATTGGTATGTTATTAATACGCCTCCCGACTTTGGGGGCAGGAGATTTATTCTGTCATTGTTGTATCCTTAAGACTCAGAACTGAGCCCAGAACATGGTAGGTGTTAAAGAATGGAAGAATATAGTAGTGATGGGGATTCGTGGTATGATTCTGTTAAATATGAAAGTCTCAAGTTATTTAATAAAAGTTTTTAAGAATTCACATGCAACATGTTTTTAAAACACTGTATAAAACAAGGTAGGTCTGTATACATACAGACTCTAAATCTTATCCATGATCTGTTTCGACCTGTATTTGATGATGAGGCTGTTACTAACCAACATTTAACTATGCGGCAGACATTGTGTAAGATTATCTAGTTTAATCCCCACAATACCTCTACTCAGTATATGTTATTATCTCATTTTACAAAAAAGGAAATGAGGCTTAGTGAATTTAAGAGACCAGCTGGAGATAGGAAGTAGTGCTGGGAAGAAGTGCTAGAATTGGATTTCTGTGTTCTTGTGAATGCTAACATAAAAGCCTCCTGGAGATCATTTTAACTGTTGGTCATTTATGTGCTTATATACTTAAATAGAAAAGTACTGAGAAAATAATGTTTAGTTTTAGAAATCAAGGTTTAAATGTGATTGTTAAGTAGTAATAAGTGTAAACGAGATACCTTTTTAAAATTTTGAGTTAAAAGTTAGGTCTCATGGCACTTTGCCTAATGACTTAGAATAGCTGTTGTGGTCTGGTTCATACAAACATGTTCCAATACCCAAACCGGTGAGCTGTTGCTATGGTTGTGAACGCCGTCATCTGTGAGTACATAGATACCCATAACACAGAGCCCTGGCTTGAAGTGCTCTGGGTTACTTCTCTAGACAAACTCTTCAGAGGACAGTGAGAAATGAATCCTCAGCTTCAGATTTGTACAGTTAACTATGCAATAGTAGTCTGCTCTTCAGAAAAACAGCCTCACAGTCCAGAACAGAAATTCTATGAACATAGATAAAACAGAGAGGGAATTGCTGAGTACAAGGAAGGAAGGTATCAGTGAAACTATGCCTAGTCCTACTCTTTATTTTCTGGTTCTTTAGAAAAGATGATTCCACATTAGAGTTGCGGGTCCTAAAAAGCCCCATTTTCCAATTCTTCCTTGTCTCTGCCACATCCTACATATTCTCCTGGTCCACTGAGGCATGAATCCCCTTCTTGAAGAAGACCTGAATGATTAGGCAGTAGCACAAAAAAATGGACTAAGCCAGCCACAGTGGCACATGCTGGTGATCCCAGCTATTCAGAAAACTGAGGTGGGAGGATCCCTTGAGTCCAGGAGTTCGAATCCAGCCTGTGCAACATAGCAAGGACCCATTGCTTTAAAAAAAAAAAAAAAATCATCATCATCATCATCTCCGTTATTATTAAAAAAAAAAAAAAAAAAAAAAAAGGACTGAGAAAACTGACATTTCACTTAAGGTCCCAAATGGCTGTGAAGTGAGCCATAGCTGTTGGTGGCACTTGCTCCCGGTGGAAAGCAGGTCCAGGTTGCAAACACTATATACCGTGCTGGGTTTTTGTAGGAGCTAATTTTTGCATGATCAAGAAAGTGGTGATGCCCTGGGAGAGCTGATAACCAATTATGTGAAGCTAAATCTTATTTATTAATCTAGGTGATGTGCTGAAAATTGTCAGTAGGGGCATAAATAAGTTTTTTCATTACTTACATGAACCTTAAATGCGGCTCTGCATGCAAGGCAGTTGTCTAATCTACTCTGAAAAAAGCTGTAGAGTAACCTTTTCTTTGAGGTTCTCTTTGTTCTGTCGGGAATAAATGTCAGAAATGTGAGTAAGAACTAATTAGAGGAACTGTACAGCATTCTTGAATTCATTCATAACATGATAGGATGTAATATTTTTATCTTAATATGAATGAAACTACCAAGCTTTTATATAATAGTTCCTCATACAGCAAACTCGTGCTACTGATTTTGATTTCTTGTTGATTTTATAGCTTATATTGGCATGATTCATTCCTCTATTTTCATTGTGAGTTTTAAAAATGCAGATAGTTATTTCAAGGTATTACAAGTATGTGTATAATTCAGAATTCCCCAAGTGTCTTCATTACCAAGGTAAATGCTGAGATATAATTTTTCAAAGTTTCAAAAAATAAGTAAGGTCATCTTTAGATGATACTGTTTATGAACAGAGAAATAAGATAGGAGGTGACACAGACAGACAATTAGTAGCTCCTCTGCAAGATTAGTACATAAGGTGACGTGAAGGATTCTTACTGTGTTCTTTTATTTTTGTAGGCTTTGTGTCATGACCTTAATTTTGTCTTTTTCTGTTCCAACATCTGCTAGCTTTTAAAGAGAATAATTTCTTTGGTATTTGCAGTGTTTGGGAGATGCTTTGAACATAGCCAGCCATTGTCCCCAAGCAACTGACTGGGTCAAATTTGGGATTGGACTCTCATGCTGTGAACTTAATAATCAACTCTTTTTGGCTCTAAAATATGAATTGCTTTTTTATTTCATTGTTTTCCTTGTTTGTTTCTCCTAAACAGGCTGCAGATACTTTGGCTGTGAGGCAAAAAAGAAGAATTTATGATATCACCAATGTCTTAGAAGGAATTGACCTGATTGAAAAAAAGTCAAAAAATAGTATCCAGTGGAAGTAAGTAACAGACCAGCACTCTATTCTAAAACCTTTATTTTTCTTCCCTTTGCTCTGTAAAAATCTGACTTTTCCAATATTTCTCTCTCCTAAATCCTCTATTTCAGCACTCTGCTCTAGTCCCACCAGGCTCATTAGGTTCCCCTGGACACACTTCTCTGGGCCTTTGTATATGTCGCCCTTGTGTTGGGATGTTCCCTCACTTTCTAGGTTGTTGAATTATCACTCTTAAAGTCAAATCTTACTTTCTCCCTCAAGCTACTCATTTGGCAATACATAGCTACTGCTTTGTATTATTAATCCCTTTCTGCCTAAGCCTTTATCTACCCAAATAATATAAACTCCTTGAAACAGGAACTATGTCTTATGGATAGGAATATGAACCTTGTAAATAATAATTGATTGAAATGCATGTTGTTATTTATTAACTGTTGTCTGGTTGTATGTTTGAATGTAACAAATACTTTCTGTTCTTCAAATGTGTCCCCTCCTTAGAAGGTTGGTTTTTTTTAAAATTCTGTCAAAATTCTAAAAGATTGCAATTTCTTTTTCAGCTCCTCTGTCAGTCCACATTAGGAGACTACTAGGTGTGACTGTTGAGATTTTTGTAATTTGTTGGTTCAGATCGTTCGTTGTAATTTGTTGGAGAGATTGAGAATTTTTGTAATTTGTTGTTTCTTGTCACTAAATTTTCTAAGCAAATATGCTCAGAGGTATGGTGTTTAAAATTTCTAAGGATTTTAGGGCTTGATTTTTAGAAGAGTATAAAGATTTTTGTTTTAAATAATTACTAAATAAATCAGTTTTACTACACTAAAAATTAAGTGATGTTAACCTAGGTCTGATACTGGGGATGCTAATTCTCATATGTTTTTAAGAGGTGTCGGCGCTGGCTGTAATACTAAAGAAGTCATAGATAGATTAAGATATCTTAAAGCTGAAATTGAAGATCTAGAACTGAAGGAAAGAGAACTTGATCAGCAGAAGCTGTGGCTACAGCAGAGCATCAAAAATGTGATGGACGACTCCATTAATAATAGATATCCTTTTAAATAAGTTATATACATACATATAGCTATGGAATATATGTATGTATAAGATTTTTTTTAGTCTGAAGCTCAGTTACTTTAGTGTTTTAGAGAGTTAAGTTTTATTAGTGAATAAAACATTTTAATTTTGTAATCTTTAATAATATATACTAATATTTTAAAAATTTTACCTTTTTAAGTTACATAGTACATCCACTGACATTATTCCTGTGTTGCACTGAAGAAAAACAAAAAGATTAGTCTACTTTTAATCTATGTATTGATGGGACACAATATGCTAGCCAAAGTGTGCTTAGGTGGTCTGTGAATATTAGAAGCCATTCTTAAGTATATAGGTATTTTTAAATAATTACGTTCAGTGTTTTAAAGTGGTAAAAATTCAGCAACTCTCAACGTTTTGAAAAATTTTGGTTTGAAGATAAGATATCATGGGCACATAATCAATCCATGATACTTTGTAATATTTACTCAAAGATATTAATAGTTCCTTCTGGAGGAGAAGGGTCCAAGGCTTGTGTATCTATCATATTACCTTGGGGATAAAAACATGAGTGGTATGTACTCCATGTGTTTCTCATAAACCCCTGTCTTCTCTTAGATATCTGTGATTCTCTTGGTTTATGAACTTAACTGTACTCTTAAGGAAACTAACCACATTTTATCTTGTACCACCTCTCATGAAATTTTGATTAATGTATACAATGTAATTCATTTTTCATGTTGTATTTGGTGAACAAGTCCATAATCTCATTTGTTATTTCCTTTCTATGGGTCAGAGCTCCTTAACAGTTTGAGGACAATGGGAGTTTTTAAGCTATGCCCTGTGGAGCCCCAAGATTCAAAAGCCATTGATCTATTTGACTTTAGACTGTGCTGCCCTGGTTTGTAAGATTCTGGCCACTCCCAATTCCCCAAACCAAGATTATGTTTTATATTTTATATATATAATTTTTTTTTCCTGTATGTTATGATACTTTGACAACCTAAGAAAAACCTTTCTGGCTGAGTTAAGATTGCTTATCCTGGGACTAGCCGATTCTTAGACACAGCAAGGGCTCAGCCAGGATCATGCTTTTGATATACAAACTAACCGGTCCAGAGCCAGATGACTCTCTCTGGCCTGTACACCCCATGTGGCAATACTTCTCTGCCTTAATCATCCCAGGGCCAGGTATGAGACAACTAGGGACCACCCCTATAGCTTGGAGCCCACCAAAATTATTCAAACTAGCCCATCCTAAAGTGTTCACCCTGCCCTATCTTGCCTCTTGCCTTTCCCAAGGAAATTCCAATAAAGGTCTGGCCCAGTGCTTTGCCCTTGCTTCTGTCTTTTGTCCCCTGACCACCCTAGTGTCTTTCCCATGTGGCTCTGCATGGCTGCCTTGCCTCCCATCTGTAGGACTTGTGAATATAATAAATAAACTTTGTCTTCCTGAGCCTCTCCCATCTCCTCTTGTGGTCTCCTCTGACAGACCATCTTATAAAAGAACACAAAACAATGATCCCAGAAGATCCTCGATGTGGAGGCTTATATGGTTGCTCTCCACTCCTGCTGATGGCCTCCTTTTGCCCACCCATTCCCTTCTCCTTGATAGCTCTGCCTCCATGAGGAATGTGCATCGTTTTCCATCTCTCTCCCACGGATCCTAAGATGTCACAAAAATCTGAATGGCTTCTCCTCAGAGCAAGGGATGAGAACTCCTTTTATGGACCCTTATTTGATTGTGTTTGCCTTTCCAAACTACACTTCTGGTCTTTTTATGTGCCCATGTGTGCATTTGGCCATTTAGTTATTTCAGCCATTAGATTATCTTAATTTAAATGGCTAGACCTTGATATAAATGTTGTTCCTTAACTCTTATGACAGTACATTTTCCTATGTAACTCATGAAGACATCTGTAACTGCTTTAATGGTAAGTACTTTTAGATTTTTTTTCTTATGTTCTTCCTCTGATAATCTATTCAGTGTAGAGTGATTCAGAATTCCCCACGTAGTCATTATTCTCAGGAGTTGTAGACATTGTGTTTCACTCTGCAGTGCTGTGTGTCGATAGCCTGCTTTTGTTTCTGTTTTTATGAGAATTGCTTTGCACAACTTTCACTTCATTAGCTCCCTTGGAAGTCATAAACTCTGTGCGGCGGGGCAGGGGATGGAGGGAGGCTAAATCACAGTGGGGTTAAGCAAGTTTCAGAGTTACTGTTACAAAGTTACAAAGAGTCGCAGAGTCAGTGACTGAACTTGAATTAGAACATGGTTCTCATCAGCACTGTTTATGAAACTATCGGCAGCAGGTGTGCTGATCACAAATGAAACCCTAAGAAAGCATGAGGAAAGAATTAGGTAAATGCATTTTATAACCATTAAACCTACTCCTATTCAGTTCTCTGCCTCCATGTTTTCCCCTTGAAATGACAATATCGTGTTAATAATTAATAGTTAATTAATGTAACTAAAATGGGGGGACTTGTGTTCCTTTAATTATAACACAAGTAAAATGAAATTTTGCATACACATTTGTACTTAATTGTTCATGTTCTATTAAAAGGACAGCCTTGCGTATTGTCCACATATTAAAAAAAAAAAATTCTCCGAAGTACTTTGTCAAGTGGAATCTGACTTTCCAGATAAAAGTATGTTGGAAATATGTGTGGGTTTATTGCTCTATTTCACCACCGTATTTCCTGAGCTTTCTAAGAAAGTTTGGGGAAAGTTTTATTAATCTTCAACTCAACAGAAATCTACTGTAGAATTTGACTTCAAAAATAAATTCATTTAAGCTCGAGATTTCATTGCATCATACTTAATCTCTAGTATCCTCGGTCATTTAAATAGATCAAACTTATTTAATTGAAGCTAAAGGGTTTTAAGAATTGCAGACTTTATAGGAGGCTAGAGTGAAAGCGAAATTAACTTGACTGAATTTGTTAATGAGAATAGAGCTAACACTATTTACCCTGTTCTCAGAGCTAATTCATGTATCATCTCATTTTTAATCCTTAAAATAAACCTATGTAGTAGGTTATATGTCCCCCATTTTATAGAATTAAAAACCAAAGCCCAAGGTCACCCAGCCTGGAATTGAACTAAACATTCTGACTCCAGACCCCACACTTTTGCCACTGTATTCCATGCAATATTTTCTACAATTTTTTATGTTTATTTTTTTGACCAGGTGATACACTTTTGGCCATTCAGGCACCTTCTGGTACACAGTTGGAGGTACCTATTCCAGAAATGGTATGTAGAAAAACTTTTATATAGGTGGAAAAAATGGATCTACTGTCTCGAGAGGGACAAATATATTTTCCTTAGCTGAACATGAGCTATTAACAGTTGTTATGTAAACATTTTTGAGTTACTACTTTAAAGTTTTGTATCTGAAAATGTTGCTATCTGAAGGAATGAATGTCTTTAATGCTTTTGTAAAATTGTAGAAGTGAATGAATCATAAATGATTTTTAAGATTGGCCATATTATTAGACATTTCTTGATATTCATTAGCTCAAATAAAATTTAAAAAAGTAATCAAAATGTTAAGTCATTTTGTTAAATCATTTTGATTACTTTTTTAAAATTTTATTTTATTTGAGCTACAGGATATCAAGAAGTGACGAATGACATGGTCAATAATCTTTAAAAATCAGTTAAAATGACCACATCTATAACTAATAAAAAATCCTGACTGAGGAAAAAATGAATTGCCCTAAATTAGGTCTTTTAAAAAACATTTTCTGGCTTATTGAGTCAAAGGCATTTATCGACTCTATGCTGTAAATGAGTTTCATGATTTTAGTTTTCAGGTTCAGATTTTCTAAAATGAAATGATTTGAAAGCTATCCACAGCCAAAAAAGGGAGTAGAAAAAGATTACTATATTATCTACCTGCCCCTCCCCCCAATTCTAGAAGTTGCATTCAGGCATTTATAGTAGAGTCTAAAGCCTGAGGGTACAAATTAATTTTCTGAACTGCAGGGATTTTTATACTTATTTCTCTGTAGGAAAAATCAGTTGTCTTTGTTCTTACAAAATGGGAAAAAAAGTTTTGATTTGTGAAATAGTTGTAAACTAAGAGAGCATGTTGAGATGAGGATATCCATGGTGGCCAGCTAACTCCAGTGGATGGCATTCATGTGTATGGAGAATGCTTGAAGCACTGCAGAGCACTGACATGTATAATACACACAGTAAAAATGGGTGGTTGCGAATTCTACAACCGAGAGTTTGATCAGTGTTTGAGAAAAGTTTACTTTTTAGAAGCAAGTGGTTTACATCCCTCAATATCCCATTCTACTCTTGTGTTTTGAGTTAATGACTTTATTTTTATATATGAATTTAGTTATTAGTCCTCAGTAGCTTTACCTGTCTTATTTTTAATATTTCAAGGTAGCTAGAATTGTTAATAATTATTCATTTGTTTATACCCAATAACTTCAAAGGGTCAGAATGGACAAAAGAAATACCAGATCAATCTAAAGAGTCATTCAGGACCTATCCACGTGCTGCTTATAAATAAAGAGTCCAGTTCATCTAAGCCCGTGGTTTTTCCTGTTCCCCCACCCGATGACCTCACACAGTCTTCCTCTCAGTCCTCGACTCCAGTGACTCCACAAAAATCCAACACAGCAACTCAGAATCTGCCTGAGCAACATGTTTCTGAAAGAAGCCAGAATCTCCAGCAGACGCCAGCTACAGATATATCTTCCGGTGGGTTCAGAGAATTGTTTTACAAATTAGAGAGGGGAAAGTATGAATACAGATTGAATATCCCTTATCCAAAGTGTGTGGGACCAGAGATGTTTTGGACTTTTTTAGATTTTGGAATATTTGCATATATATCATGAGATATCTTGGGGATCGAGCCCAAGTCTAAACACAAATTCATTTATGTTTTATATACACCTTATACACATAGCCTGAAGGTAATATTATAACAATATTTTTAATAATTTTATGTGCACAAAACAAAGTTTTGACTTTGTATTGACTGATCCATCACACGAGGTCAGATGTGGAATTTTCCACTTGTGGCATCATGTTCGTGCTCAGAGTTTCAGATTTTGGATTTTCAGATTAAGGATGCTCAACCTGTACTATAGTCAGTCACATGCCACATAATAATGTTTCGGTCAATGATAGACCATGGTTACAACGGTCTCATAAGATAAAGGAGCTATGTAATGGAGTAGGCCATGCCATCTAGGTTTGTGTAAGTACACTCTGTCATGTTTGCATGATGCATTTCTCTGAACATATGCCTGCCGTTAATCAATACATGACTGTATATTAAACAGGTTGGAGAGCTTTTCTGAATTTGTCAGTTGTGATGTTAATTCTGTTATCTAATACAGAAGGCAAAATAGTAAGCTTAATCAACAACTATTCATTTAGTGTCTCCTGTTTGCCCAGCACTGGGATAGGTATTTATGAGAAAAATTTAAAAGCAGATTGTATGTTTATATTACTAGCTGTGTCTCACACACACACTCAGAAATATTCAATCAAGTACAATATTAACCTAGTGAAGACTATATATAGAACTATGAATACTGAGAAATGGAAGAATTTATGGGCCAAGGTTTGCTGTTTTCCTTAGGATTCCGTTTTAGGGATCAATTAAGCCAAAACTATTCCTTTTCCTTTCTTTTACTATTTACATGTGTCAGCTTTTATCTGAAGTTCACTTGGCAAGGTTCTTTTATCTCTGAGCATGTCTAATATAAATGAAGTATGTTCTATCTACCTTTAAGAAAAATCAAACTTGTGTAGAACATAGTAACTCACGTCTCCTGTTTCTTCATATTCTTTGTTATACCTTTTATTTGGAAAGCTTAGTTTTATCAAGTTGATAAATGGTCTCAATTCCAATTATTTGGGAAATCTTGCCTTCCTAAATTCCTTGCATTTCATCTATGAAATGATAAATAGCTAAAACCTTAAAGACTGGGTATCAGGAGTAGAAAGCAAAACTCCTAAATTTATAAAAATTTCCTTGTCACCCAGTCTTTTCCCCTGGTTACATGGCTAGGTATTTAGCAACTCTTACTGATTCCAAATAAAGGGGTTCGTGGTAGGCATTTTCTCAGTGATTGCTGAATGGATTAGTTGTGCCAATATCGATGTCATATTGCAGATAATTAAAAACTATATTGTGCATAATCCAAATTATTTATTTTTACCTCTGGGATATGTCTCATTACTATTGTGAGAATTTACAGTAGTTAAAAGTGAAGCTAAAAAGTTGTAACTGGACATGGAATGTTTTTTAGCATCTTTTTGCCTCTATCCTTCCCTTTCCTTCCCCTATAAATATTTCTATACTATTTGCCACTTGGATATACAACAGAATGCATAGTTCTTAAAAAGTTTATATTATAATTGGGATAAATAAAGCAGGCAAGCTTTACATGGTTTAGTTTAGACGCAGTACATTGGCTTCTATATGGTTTTATATTTGGAAATACTAGGGAAAGTAATTTTGGGCCAGATTAGAGAGGGCCTTGAATATCAGACTGAGTCAGGACTTTTAGCCAATAAGCCAGTGAAGATTTGTGACCAAAGAAGTAGCACAATTAGAGCTATACAGTGCTGAGCAGGAGATAACATGATTGGGAAAGAAGATGCTTTTGGCCTTGGGAAGCAAAAGAGATCAGAGGCTACGGAGATTGAAGATTAGATAATTGCACCTATGTAACAGAGAACATTAAGGCTGAAATGGTGATGACAGTGGGAGTGGGAAGAGAAATAACAGATTTGAGGAATATTATTTAGGCAAAATTAGCAACATTTGACGTGTATGAGAACTGGAGATAAAGCTAAGAGGAATGGAAAGTGATGTTAAAGTTTTAAGGATGGGTGACTGGGAGAATTACAATACCACTGACTCTGTAAAACTGAGTTAGTTTTGGGAGTAGGATGATGAGTCTTCTGGTTTTCATCTTGAGTTTGGAAGTATAAAAGTAATGCCAGACACAGAGTAGGTGCTCGTGAGAATGATCTTTCCACAAAGTAGGAGGACTTTAACTTTGCAATGTCAGTCAAGCTGCTGCTATGGCTACCTGTGTTTAAATGCAAGTCTCTTTTACTGTTAAAATATGTAAACAGAAATGTAACAAAACTTTATTACATTTCTGTTTCCAGCAGGATCTATTAGTGGCGATATCATTGATGAGTTAATGTCTTCTGATGGTAAGTAGGTTAAAATTTTACTACTTTATACATCAATAATGCTTTTCTGCAATTTATAAATGACACATGATTTAAAAGAAATGAAGAACTTATGTTTTCTAAGTGCTTTACTATGATGATTCATGAAAATCCTCCCTTAATAATACTTTACAGTAAATGACAGGCATCTTTCAGAATTTATTTTTCTTTGCCTGCATTTCGATGGAAAGGAATCCACTTGGGGATACTTCTCACCTTCACTGGATAAACTTCTTAACTGTTGGCACACCAGCCCTTTCCACTCCTGAAGAACCTGGCCCAAGAACATTAAAATAGCATGTTTAAATCAACAGGTGATCAGAACACCCACTTTTGTAAATACCCCTACCATGGCCAGTTTCAGGGTGCCAATGTGAACTCACCAAACTGTTACTGGCATTAGCCATGTTGTCATCTAATCTGAAAAATTCTTAAAAATCAGTTAGCCACAATGTGCTAATTACTTTAATAATTTTTCTCTGGGCTTCATCTTTTTATAAGTTCTTGGATTCAAAGTTCTAGTTCCTAACAAACATAACAAAGACCTAGCAAATGGTACAGTAACCACTTAGAGATATACTGAACACTTACATAGAAGCAGGCAATGTCACCAAATTTAGTAAGTATAGTTCATACTTGTTTTCAAAGTGGCAAACAAAATAAACTTTGATCAATGTTTTTAATCACAGATCTTAGTGACAAGTTCAATAAAAATTTTAACCTCTATTTCTCAAGCTAAGGTATAAATTGTCATTAAATGAGAATCTCTTAAAATATATATTAAACAAGTTATTAATTTGATCATTTTCTTATACTTAAAAAAATTCATATGTCACACGGCAACAATTTAATTTGATGTATTTAACCATAATTTTATGTTAAGTATCATTTGCCACATACAGAAATCATCATTAACTTGAATTTATTTTTTGTTTGCAGTGTTTCCTCTCTTAAGGCTTTCTCCTACCCCAGCAGATGACTACAACTTTAATTTAGATGATAACGAAGGAGTCTGTGATCTGTTTGATGTCCAGATACTAAATTATTAGATTCCATGGAAACTTGGGACTATTATCTACCTCTAACTGTGTAACATTTTAGACTTCTTAATAACCTAAGTATTTAAAATAATGAATGTAACACCTTTTTAGTTCACTGATACTGAAGTGTTTTCCCCTAATACTTTCTTTTTTACTTCACAAAACTTCAACCATAAAAACATAGGGCTCTGACTGCTTCATGGAAAAAGTGATTTAATATCCACCCAACTTCCCTACCCCACCCAAGTAATTACATTCTGGGATTTCAACTTATCTTCCAGTTCTGAATTCTTCTGTTTTTTTTTTTTTTACCTCCAATGAGAGGAAAGTTAAAGTACACTACAGGTCAGCAAAAACAAAATAAGTTGGCCAAGGGCTCATCACTTGTTTGTCTTATATTTTTACTGCCATGAAATTGTATTTCTGTATGTCCTTCAATCCAAACATTCACTGCCACTTATAAAGTGAAGGATGTAAATGAGGATATATAATTGTTTCAGTGAACAGATTTTGTGAAGTGCCTTCTATTTTAGCACTTTAAGTTTATCACATTTTGTTGACTTCTGACATTCCACTTTCCTAGATTATAGGAAAGATCTGTTTATGTAGTTTGTTTTTTAAATGTGCCAATGCCTGTACATTAACAAGATTTTTAAAAATAAAATTGTATAAAACAATTTATTGGTCTCTTTGGGGAATTAGATATATCACCACTGTATTACAACTGAGCCATTAATCTTGTAGCTTCATCAACATTAACTGGTTCGCTTTCATGACGCGGCTGAGGAATCTGAAGGGAGAAAGTATATTTAAAAACTTAGATAACAACAACAAACAAAAATGACTTGTATATAATCTGTTATCTAATTTAATTTCTTCCAGTCACTCCTTTGGAAGTACAACAATAAATTCTTATGTTCAGATTCATTGTTTTAGAGTCTGAATATGACTAAACATGCTGTATATATTATACAGCCAAGTACACTAAAGAGCCAAGTACTAAAAGTTACACTCAACTTACAGGTTTAGAAAATTTGGAGTTTAATTTATTAGCCATCAATTTATAAGCCACAAAAAAAGCAAATGATTTCTACTTACCAAATCTTTCTGCACAGGTTCAAGAGAAAGGCCTTTTGAGAAGTGTGCAAGTTCCTTTTGTATATTTATAAAAGCTTTATTCACTCTGTTAACTTTTTCATCATTCATAATGTTTATCTTTTAAGAAAGAAAAAAAGCATTAATCTATGCTCTCATAACCATTAAAGATAAAATATGTTCAACCTTAACCTTGTTAAACCTAAAAATCTAAAAACTCTCTTATCAACAAATTGGGGATAATTCACACTAAAATTCTTAGTCTTATTGGGAAATTTGAAACAAAGGTTTTGGTTTTTCAAAAATAAGACTTATGTGGATATGCCTCACATTTAGACTACTGATATAGGAAGGCCAAAATATGTGACTGTGATAAGGTGATTTATAATTAGATATATATATTTGATCTTTATCCCCATTTCCTGTCATACAACTTCTAAAACCCTTGGAATCTCCAGAGGGATATGCGTGTCTTTTGAATGCTAATGAGATGGCTTATGGCTAAGGCCTCTTTAGATAGCTTCAGGATAGGGGCTGGTCACCTGCAGAACCCTCCCAGGGTTAGAGGGTTGGGACTTTTAGCTTGGGGAGGGGAGTGCAAGAGGAGATGAGATGAGGGTTAAATTAATCACTAATGGCCAATAAGATTTAATCAATCATACCTACATAATGAAATCTCCATAAAACACCAAAAGAACAGGGTTTGGAGAGCACTTGGATAGCTAAACACACAGAGGTCCCTGGAGAGTAGCATGCCCAAAGAAGGCAGGGAAGCTACATGCCCGTTCCTGCATATACCTTTTGTCCTAGCCATCTCTTAGGTTGGTGCGAAAGTAATTGCAGTTTCTGACTGAATTTTAAATTATAACTAGGCTCAAACACATCTTTTTTTTTTTTTTTTTTTTTTTTGAGACAGAGTCTCACTCTCTTGCCTGGGCTAGAGTGCCATGGCATCATCCTAGCTCACAGCAACCTCAAACTCCTGGGCTCAAGTGATCCTACTGCCTCAGCCTCCCGAGTGGCTGGGACCACAGGCATGCGCCACCATGCCCAACTAATTTTTTCTATATATTTTTAGTTGTCCAGTTGATTTCTTTCTAATTTTAGTACAGATGGGGTCTCGCGCTTGCTCAGGCTGTTTTCGAACTCCTGAGCTCAAACGATCCGCCCACTTCGGCCTCCCAGAGAGTTGGGATTACAGGCGTGAGCCACCGCGCCCAGCCGTCAAACACATCTTTTTAATCAAAATAGGAACCATTACAAGGAACACATTTTGGCCAACGAGAAATAAGTTTATTCCCATAGCGTAAAAATCCGTACTTCGGGATTCCACAAACTCTTGGAAAGCATTTTCTGCATCCTGCTGGTTGTTGAAGTGTTTTCCCTGCAAAAAGATGCTTAAAGAAGCGGTAGTCGGTTGGGGAGAGGCCAGATAAATATGGCGGATGAGGCAAAACCTCGTAGCCCAATTCATTTAACTTTTGAAGTGTTGGTTGTGCAACCGCAGGTCGGGTGTTGTTATGGAGAATTGGGCCCTTTCTGTTGACCAATGCCACCTGCAGGTGTTGCAGTTTTCAGTGCATCTCATCAATTTGCTGAGCATACTTCTCAGATGTAATAGTTTCACCACGATTCAGAAAGCTGTAATGGATCAGACTGGCAGCAGACCATCAAACAGTGACCATGACCTTTTTTTGCTGCAAGTTTGGATTTGGCAAGTGCTTTGGAGCTTCTCGGTCCAACCACTGAGCTGGTCATTGCTGGTTGTCATATAAAATCCACTTTTTGTCTCACGTCACAATCCTATCGAGAAATGGTTCGTTGTTGTTGCATACAAGAAGAGAAAATGACACTTCAAAACGATGATTTTTCTGATTTTCATTCAGCTCATGAGGCACTGACTTTTCGAGCTTTTTCACCTTTCCAATTTGCTTCAAATGCTGAACGACCATAGAACGGTTGACATTGAGTTCTTCAGCAACTTCTCATGTAGTTGTAAGAGGGTCGGCTTCAATGATTTCTCTCAACTGGTCGTTGTCAACTTCTGACGGCCAGCCACTGCACTCTTCATCTTCAAGGCCCTCATCTCCTTTGCCAAACTTCTTAAACCACCACTGCACTGTACGTACATTAGCAGTTCCTGGGCCAAATGCATTGTTGATGTTGTGAGTTGTGTCCGCTGCTTTACAACCCGTTTTGAATTCAAATAAGAAAATTGCTCAAATCTGCTTTTTGTCTAACATCATTTCCATAGTCGAAAATAAATGTAAGTAGCAAGTAATAAGTCATTAGCAAAAAAACATACAGAAATGTGCATGATATACAACATAACCACATTTAAGAATGTATTCCAGCATCAAATAGCAAATTTCAATAATGCTAAAACTGCAATTACCTTTGCACCAACCTTAATAAAATCCTTTGTAACACAACATAACAAACCAATAAACAAGTAAGTAGCGTTTTCCTGGGTTATGTGAGCTGCTCCAGCAAATTAATTGAACCCAAGGAGTGAGTTAACGGGGTTAGAAGTTCAGGTAAAACAACCTGGGGCTTGCGACTGGCATCACAAGTAGGGGGCAGTCTTGTTGGGACCGAACCCTCAACCTGTGAGGTCTGATGCCATCTCCAGGTAGACAGTGTCAGATGTGAATTAAATTAGAGGACACCCAGCTGGTGCCTGCTGGTGATTCACCTGCAGAATTGCTTGGTGTGGGGAAAACCCTCACAGATCTATCGGAAGTGTTGAGTGTGTGAGAAAAAGAACAGGAGAAACTTGAGTTTGTATTCTTATAGTGACTGTGATTTTTCTGGGCTATGGTGCTGTTATCCCTTATCTATACAAAAAGAAACCTAGATCAAATACCCTTTTTTTTTTTTTTGAGACAGAGTCTTGCTCTGTTGCCTGGGCTAGAGTGCCGTGGCATCAGCCTAGCTCACAGCAATCTCAAACTCCTGGCCTGAAGCAATTCTTTTGCCTCAGCCTCCCACGTAGCTGGGACTACAGGCATGCGCCACCATGCCCGGCTAATTTTTTCTATATATTTTTAGTTGTCCAGCTAATTTCTTTCTATTTTTAGTAGGCACAGGGTCTAACTCTTGCTCAGGCTGGTCTTGAACTCCTGACCTTGAGTGATCCTCCCGCCTCAGCCTCCCAGAGTGTTAGGATTAAAGGCATAGCCACCACACCTGGCCATAGATCAAATACTTTAAATGTCTTCTAACAGTACGTCTCTGAATCCTTCCTTGACCTTTTTGTCTTAATGGAAATTCTCTGAGGACAGCTTCCCTTGCAGTCCTCCTCTTTTGGGTATAAGAAATTGGGGTGGTGGTCTTGTTCTTCACTGCTGCTAGCAAACAATTTCTCCTTCAAAACCCTCAGCTCCTTTGCACCTTCTGCTGCCCACCCACGGATCTTTCTCAGATCCTACCTATCAGCACATGTAAAGGTTCTAGTACCTCCTATCCAAACAAAATAATCTTCCTCAAGTACACCAAGCTTTTCCACAGCTCAGAGCCTCTGCACTTGATATTTTTCCTGCCTAGCACACACTGCTCCCAACACTTCCCAGCTCCTTATCATTCTGGTCTTGGTTTCAGTGTCACCTATGAGCAAACTCCTATGTAAAATTGTCATCCTCAAATCCCCATCACATCATCCAGCTTTATTTCAAGTTGAAAGATAAAATGTTACATTTCTATGGACTATTATGATAATTACTGAGTCCTAGAGAGGTGACTCCACCTACTACCAACACTTGAAAACATTTTCTTAAGGAATTTTCTTAAAAGAAACTACTTAATCTTGATGAAGAAATTTCTCAAGTATTCTGAAATATAAACAAAAAAAGAAACCCCTTTCTTTTCAAATTTTGCATGTCATGAAATAAAATATTTTATCTTATCAGGATTTTGAGTTTCAGATATCTTCAGACAGATAAGAATTACTAAGGAGAAAACAGAATGGGTGCTCACTGACATCCCATGTCTTGGCTCTATTAATAAGTTCTTTGATGTATATGAATTCAGAGATAAGAGCTGTTTCCCATACTGTAGTTTTTAAAGATTTTTATGCTCTAATAAAGCTATTAAACTGTTACATGGAGCTTCACATATTTGTAGTTAAAATACTTTTTTCTTTTCTTATATTTGGATTCAAAGAAAGGTGGTTATCTTTCTTCATTTTTTTAAGCAAATGTTTAAAATCATCTTGCCTTTGTAGGAAAAGCTAAAAGCATTTTTTAAAAATATATCCAGTTGTTCAGTAGCTTACAACTGTGCTTTGCTTTAAGTCAAGAGTACTTTACTAATACTCACCTTCTTAAGATTAGTGGTAACTGGTTTTGCTTTGTTTTTAGCCTTAAAGTTTTTTTGGCTGGCTATGTGAAATACATTCCTGGACTTCTGCCCTCTTAATCTGTTCTTGGCCATTGTCTAGGAAAGAAAGAAATTAAATTCAATTAAATTCCTTACATTTATGAACTAAATCATTTTAATTTTTAGAGTAAAGGTACCAATTAAGTCTAAGAAATTCCATCTTACTCCTGATTATTTTAAAAGTTGCTGCATGTATTAAATTACTTTCATGTCTACCCCTACTATTGTATCTAATTCTTTTCTGCATCCCCAGCACCTGGCCCACAGGAAGCACCCAATTAACATCGGCTGGTTGAATTCATTAATATTATCAGTACTACTACTTTTTCTCAGCAGCATCTCTAATGAGGTTAACCATCACTATCTATCCCTCTGCTCATCTACAAACTACACTGTTCTGGTTCCTGTCATAGTTTAGGGACTGACTCTGTCTCCTTCTTGACTTCTTTTTCATTCCTTTTTACTCTTTGCACTTTCTCTCCTGTGCATCCCATCAAAATCAGTCCTTAATCCTCAATTCCATACCTCCCTCTATCCCTTACTTTTTTTTGGAGAAAAAGTTTCATTCTTTTGCCCCAGCTAGAATGCAGTGGCATCATCATAGCTCACAGCAACCTCAAATTCCTGGGATCAAGCAATCCTCATGCCTCAGCCTCCCAAGTAGCTGGGACTACAGGCAAGCACTACCACACCCAGCTAATTTTTATGTTTTTAGTAGAGGGAGGGTCTCACTCTTACTCAAGCTGGTCTCGAACTCCTGACCTCAAGCAATCCTCCCACCTCAGCCACCCAGAGTGCAAGGATTACAAGTATGAGCCACCATGCTTGGCCGCTTAAATTACTTTTATGACTTCCATATCTTCTCTATGTGAATGGCTCTTGCCTGGAAACCTTGGATATTTTCTTCACTCTGTAGCTAGACATGCATTAAACCGGTAAATTCTACCTTAGAAACATCTCTGAAATCTGTCTTTAATAATGCATGTGAAAACAATTTTAAAAATATTAATAGTTAACATTTATTGAGCTTTTACTATATGTACAAGCACTATGCTAACATTTTATTTGTTTCAACTAATTTACACTTCACAACGATCCTTTGTGGAAGGTACTATTATCCCCATTTTACAGATAAAAACTAGTGTAAAGAGAAGTTAAGTTGCCCAACACCACACTTTTAGTAACCAGGGGATGCCAGGACTTAAAGTCAGACGACTAGATCAGAGCTAACATCATGCAATATTGCCTATCATGTATAAATAAAAAAGCAATACAAAAACATGGTGTGGTACTGCGTGGTTGAGGACGGAGTTACTACTGTAGTCCCGAGGTCCATTAGGTTAGACCTTAGGTTGTCAAACTATGCCCATGGACCAATCATACCAGGAACCTGTCTTTGTAACTAAAGTTTAATTGGAATACAGCTACGTCCACTCAATTATGTATTGTCTACAGCTGCTTTCCTAGTACATGACCCACAAAGCCTAAGGTATTTACTGTCCAGCCTTTTACAGAAAGTTTGTCAACCCCTGGCTTAAGCCATCTGCACAAGTGGCTATCTGGCACAGTGCTATGTGATGAACCTTCCCAGTGTTAAGAACCTTCAATGGCTCTCCCAATGCATAAGGGACAATATGTCTTGGCCTAGAATATTACTGCTACCCTGAATCTAGCCTAAATTTGTCAAACACATCTCCTGCTACCTTTATATACACACCACACTAGCCAGTCTAGAATACTAATTGTTCTCTGAAGGCACTTTGCACATTCTTTCTTTTCTTTGCTCACATAGTATCCCTTGACCAAAATTTTTCTCTTGCTTCAATGTAGCCTCAGAGGCAGCAACGCTTTTGAAACTCAATAGTACTCCTACTTAAAAACATTATTATTACAGAAGCAGAAAAAACACGATAAAATTCCTCAAATCAAGTAATCTAAAATCCTAATATAACCAAAATCCAATCACTCATCTAGTATTAATCAATTACTATGTGTTAGGTGTGGTACAGAACTGATAAAAATGTGTGTATATATATTAAAAATATATGGAACATAAACACACTTAATGTTAAGTGATACAGAACATACACAAATAGACATGATAGGTATAATAAGATACTACATATAACATACATATGGAGCATAGATGTTGTTACGGATAGCATACAAGTGGAGACGCAAGAGGGAGAGGTCTACTAGAGTTGGGGACATAAGCAAGGTTCGCGGAGAAGGTAATACCCTTGTTGGGGCGCACGGAAATTTTCTGATAACCACGTGGAAACTGATCATGAAAGGCAGCCCAAAACTGGGGACCCTGCCAGGAGAGGAAGGCCCAACAGCTACCAGCGTTTGGCCCTGCTGCTCAATAGGGCTGCGTGAGGCAAAGCGCGACAGAATCCAGCCTCGGGCCACCGCGGCACGAAGCCGGCCCCATCCCGCTCCAACCCCGGTAAACTTCTCAACAACCCCCAGGAAAATTTCTTTATTAACCTCTCACCAGAAGTTGGATATCCGCGTGCACCTTCTTAAGCTCCAGGCGATGTCATCTGCAAGCACAAGGTCCCGGAAGTTCCGGGAGGAGGTAGCCAGTGAAAATTCCGCTCACGAGCCATAGTTCCGCCCATCTAGCATGGCCCCGCCCACAGAGCCCGGTCCATAAATAGAACGAAGCCCCGCCCGCCGAGCGCAATCCGCCCACACAACAGGTTCCCACCCTGCTGGCGTAGTCCCGCCCACAGAGCCAACGCCGTTCCACCGTGGAAGGTGCCTTAAGCAGGGCGAAGCCCCGCCCACACAGCGCAGTTTCCCCCACCGCGGGAACTCTAAGGCGGGGCTGTGGACGTGTTCTGCAGTCAAGCGAGCTAGAAGCGTTTAGGGAGCTAAGTCTTGACTTCCCCGGGTTGGTGCCTGCACGGAAAACACCTGAGGTGCTTCTAAAACACTGAGCCGTGCGGACCGTCACGCTGGTAGTCAGCCCTCAGCCACTGACTCCTGGATGGCTCTGCTCTCGCTCCCGGTGGGAGGCGCTGCGCACCTCTGGGTGGTTTCCGGCGCGCGGCTGGAGAGATCCAGAGCTATAATATCTGACAGGAAAACTTGTGATGAGCGAGAAGTTATAAATGCTGTTCCCATTGCAGCTTCTTTGTTTCAGAAAGAGAATTTCTGACAGCACAGCAAAGGCACATGAAACTAGGCACAGTATAACACAAAAATAAAACAGATACCAGGGAACCTCGAAAAACCTGGGAGTAACATTTTTGCCTTCCAGTTGTGTATGTCAGTGTATATGTTTCCTGATTAGGACATTCTGTGTTGAATAATTTAGAAAATTGACTCAATTTTTCCAAAAGAATATTCTCATTAAAGCTAACAGTTTTCACATGTGTCTCTATTTGCTGCGGTCATAGGAAAAGCTGGATTTCAAACAAATGTAGTACTGATATTAATATGCCATTTTGTAATTTACCAAAAAATTTAGTCTACACTGTGCTCTAAGTACCTAAATGAGGCAATAGTACCACCCATTTTTGCAAATGAGAATAATACTAAGGCTCAGAGTTTAAACCATTTGCGGGCAGCCATGCAAACTAGTAACTGACAAGCAGATGTTTTTTAAAACTAGGTGTTTTATAGTTTTTGTAAACTAGCAATTCACAGATCCATGTTTGCTGGCACTTGGTCAAGTCCACTTTCCAACAAATCAGCCACTTGCCTACTTATAGAAAGATGAGCCATTTGAACAATAGATCGTTTTACTATGCTTATGCTCATCACAAAAATTTTAAGGAATATGTTAAAGGAATAATTACCTGTCAACATATGTTTATTCAAACTTTTGTATTCTTTCTAAAGATCAACCTTTTTAAAAAAAACCTTAAAATGCTGGTATAAAATGCCTATAATGTGTGGGAGCAAAACCAAAGCTACAGAAAACCATTAGATTATTTTACAAGGCCCGAGTTATTGACAAATACTGAAGCAAATAGGCAGGTATAATTATGGTTCCTTGAATGTAAAGCTATTAGTGTATATGTAGGAGACAAAGAAATAAATGTAATGCAATGACATTACAGTGTTTATGAAAACTTGTAGGCCTAGCTTTTCTTTTGAAATGGTAAGAAAGACATACACTAAGGAAATAACATGGTTATACTGGCAAGAGCAGAGGCATTGTATAAGGTACAAATGAGGAGGCATGAAATTCTGTTTTACCTCTCCCACCAGTAAAGCAGTGTGACCTTGGAAAAGTTACTTCATTTCTCAGTGCCTTTCCTATAGGTATGTACATGGTCATCATACCCACTTCAGAGAACATCCATTATGTGCTCAGCATCCCTTTCTGGGTAACCACGTTTCTCCCATTAAGTAGTCCTGGTTGGGCTGATAATTACAGTTGTCCTCTGAGGATTTTCTGAGTTAGTGGAGAACGCTCTCTCTTGCATTCCGTGTCTTTGTGCTGGGATGATGTAAATTTGAGGCTGCTAGTGGCTATCTCCTCCAGCAACTTGGAGGAAGCCTGTATATAGTGGGGGAAAATGAGAGCAACACACAAAAGCAAACAGCTGAACAGAACAAGAGGATTCTGACAATCTCATTTGAGTCCTTGCACTGAACCATAGGTGGAAGAAAGAACCATCCCTCATGGGCTTAAACTATCTTGGGCTATTTTTTTTTTTAATCACTTGTACCTGAAAGAGTCTTTTTTTTTCTTTCTCTTTCTTTCGTCTCGCTCTGTCGCCCAGACTAGAATGCCGTGGCATCAGCCTAGCTCACAGCAACCTCAAACTACTGGGCTCAAGTGATCCTCCTGCCTCAGCCTCTAAAGTAGTTGGGACTACAGGCTTGTGCCACCATGCTCTGCTAATTTTTCCAATTTTTAGTAGAGACAGGGTCTCAAACTCCTGAGCTCAAGCAATCCTCCCACCGGGGCCTCCCAGGACGGTAGAATTACAGGCGTTAGCTACCAAACCTGGCCCCTGAAAGAGTCTTGACTCTACTCCTGTCCTACCTGCTTCATAGGATTATTGTGCAGAGTTAATGCCATACAAAACATGAACGCCTAAAGCAGAAGAAAGTCCCATGTTAATTTTCTAAGAGACATATTTACCTATAAATCACATGAATCATACATATAGAAAGAAAATAGATTCACGTTTTTTAGTCTTTAAAAATACATTAAAAAATCATATTTCCAGCTTTTCTAACAATCTTAAAGATGGGTAAAATAAAACGTTTAAAAAACACATCTTTCAGAAACCTTAGTTTTCCTGCTGAGACTCGAGAATGCAGAGTTCTTCACACAGCCCTGGTCTTCAGAGAACTGTTTTGGAGGCAATTCAACAAGTAAACAAAGATAATTAGGAAGAAGAAAATGAGAGCACACGTAAATAATCACAAACTGTCTATAATAAAACTCGCAGCCCTCTACCAGAACAAAGCCAGCCTTGTACAAATGTTACTCCATAAGAAACTTATTTCGTCTGTTCAACTTCCACCGCTTCTCTACACCACTCAATCAAAATATTATAATTTGAACACCTAGGCTCTGCGGGAGCTCAAAGGAAGTTCATGACTTGTTTCTTTCTCTTAAAGAGGGCACAATCATCTGGATTGTGAATGCACAGGAAACAATGATTCTTGACAGAAAGAGGTAAAAACTATGATAACTGCACAAATATATGTTATTTATGGAAGGAGTTACTTCTGAATTATGGAAACATTTATGTTGAATCTCTGATCTGATTGTCTTAGAGAAGAAATAGGCAGATTACAGCCCAAAGGCCAGATCTAGCCCACTACTTTTTTTGTATAGCTAAGAACGATTTTACATTTCAAAATGGGGAAAAAGTCAAAATAAGAACAATATGTTGTGACACATGCATGTTCTATTAAGTTAGTATTTCAATGTCCATAAATAAGGTTTCACCAGAACACTAAGTATACTCACTTGTTTGCATATTATCTGTGGCTGTGTTCATGTTACAATGGTAGAGCTCAGTAGTTGGGACAGAAACTACATAGCCTGTAAAACCTGACCCTTTACCAACTTTAAAACTTTAAGAAACTTTACCAACCCCTGTATTAGAGGATGAGCAGCATTGGTGGTATAATTGTTGGAAGTATTACTGCTTTATACTCAAAGATGCAGGCAGCTTAAAGGTATGAAAGGCATTTTTGCCTCCCAGCATTCCAACAAGTTAGATAAATTGTTATGTCATGAATTTCACTCCCCTTACTTCTAATGGTTATTAATAATT
>CAUYSK010042100.1:0-32825 GCA_963575035.1 Avahi laniger | reverse complement strand
ACCCGCCTCGGCCTCCCAGAGAGCTAGGATTACAGGCGTGAGCCACCGCGCCCGGCCTGCCTCACAGTCTTTTAAGAGTAAAAATAACCATTGAATTTTTGATGGTGTTTTTCCAAGTGCTTTTAATACATTAAATACATATTTGCAGTTAAACTTCAGATAAGGAGGCACTCCCCCAAAGCGAATCTATCCTATGGTTTCGTTACCTGTAAAATGGCATGATAAGCTCGATTCATATATGCAAGCCAGGCCTGGGGAAGAAAAATTGCACGGTGCCACTCCGAAAGCTGGATATGAACCTGTGGGAAAAATGTACCACAACATGTTAGACTACACAGTATTAAAACAGAATAAAAGGAAAACTACCTCATCAATTCTTTCTTGCCCTTTATTTAAGTGGTTTAGATTCTAAAAACAAACCAAATCAGTCTGGGATCAGAACCACAAATAATATCTTTTGCATGTTTCCAAAGGAGAAAAGTTTGGAGTCTTATAAAGACAAAATAAAGTAAGCCTGGAATTTTCTAAATTAAAGCAAATAAAATCCTACAATAATAACAAGTTAAAATGATACGTGTAATACAAATCTGTCCTTGAAAATTAGGGGGAAACTCTGTAGAGCCTTTTGCCAATGTCAGGAAACTAAGCATTGTCTAACAAATCCCCCTAGTAATTTTAAATAAAAATAAATACTGCTCATATCCTGGATTTCCAATATGATAATTTCTGAAGTAACAAACTTAACTTGCCAACAGAAATATCCTGTTGTGTAGAAACCATGGTGGTAAGAGCATGCAAATGAGTACTGCACACAGCAATTGTGCACACCACTAGACAAATGCCCTTTAATCAGTGTGGGTAAACAAGAGAAGAACGATATATGCCAACACGGAAACCCTGTTTCTCAATAGAGGCCCAGACAAAACATCTGGTTTTCATAGTCATTTCTGTTTCTACCTCTTGGTATACGGCTATCTTGCAACAAATCTTCCCAAGGTCTGCTTCTGCTAAAGAAAGACCACTCAAGAAAAACAGTCCCAGTGCATCACATTTCATGTTTCCTGTAACTCATCTCACCTAAAGTCAAACAACTAAAACTTCAGTCTGTGTCTCACAGACAAAAAAAAAGATGACAATTTATATATAATTATACCGAAATCATGACAACTAGCGTTTAAGGGCATTGTATTGTATTATAAGAATATTCTCAAGTGCCTTCTGATAGGGAAGATGACAGCCTCTCTGAGTATAGTTGGTTTTCATGCCTCTGGGAAGTTTAGTCCCAGTCTCCGTGAGGGCCTACTATACACAAGGTACTGTGGAAGATGAGAGGATTATCAACCACTCTGTGTCTGCAGAGAGTTTTCTAGCTAGTAAGAGAGCCAGAAACAGGCACAAATAGATCACAAAGCAAAATTATGAAGATTCCAAGGGAATGAAGAAAACAAAGAGATTAATTCCAACTATCCATCACCTTTCATGACTCTGCTGTTTTTTTTTTCAATTAGACACTCAAACAGTATGAAACAGATACTCAGACCATGAAATGAACTTTAAAAAAATTATAAAGACAGGGCTTTTCTTTTTCTGATTAAGTACACTGCTGAGCAGGGTAAGGGGAGCCCTGTCCATACGTCAACAAAACCCTTGAAGGAATGAGTGCTCCAACTCCTGCTGCTTCTCTTGTTATCCAGGAAGAAAACTATAACCTAGACCATGTTTCCAGCAGGGGAGCCTTAATCAGTTCTTGGCCCTGCTCTGTTTCCAAAATGTGGGTAATCTTCTTTAACTTTTTTCCTATCAATTCTGTTCTCTTTTCATAAATACATTAACTATCTTTAAGCCCTCTTTTGAGACCTGGATTTAAAAGAAACAACCTTCAAACACCACAACTAAAATTTTTATCTCTCATTGTAGAGCCTCAAAATATTTTTAAATTTTCCTGCCAAATGATCTGCACAGCCTCAGCAAATTGGCAAAAAGAGCAATTTTGGGGAAGACAATGGTTTTGACTGCTTCTTAAACTTGACTTAAAAAAGGAAAGGATTATGAAAAAAATGTAAATGAAAACAAGCAAATCAAATGTTGAGTCTCTAAAAATGAAGACATTCATGCCAGGAAACCTATTTAAAAGGAGGTTATAAACTGAAGGTTAAAGCTAATCCTCTTCCTGCTGTTCCGATCACGGCTGAAGGTGGGTGCAGGGACGCAGTAGAATGCTTCAGCCTAGATGCCAGCCTGAACTCCCTATGTGTTATGGGATTATACCCTAGTTTTAGTGTTCTGTGGAGTCAGGGGTGCATAAATCTCTTTTAAAAATGCACTCTCTTGCTCTTTCCCTTAATGCAGAGAGATGTAGGGAAATAGCCTGGAGAAAGCCCTGTCTTATGTTGCAGGTGCATCACAGCAAAAGAGACTCCTCTGACCATTTCTGGCAAAAACATATTTTAGGATGCTATTTCATTAATATACTGTATAGCCACCACATTGCCTATATTTTAGGTTAATGTTGCTAGGTTAAAAAATAAATTCAATTAACATTTATAAAGTATGAAAATTATATCTAACTTGCTATACTTGTGAGAAGGCTTTGAAGAAAACCCAATCAACAAAATAATTTCAAATCATGAAGCTGAAACCTCACTACATACTCTGCCATCATCATTCAAAATCTACTCTTCCCTTTATCTTTCCTGGTTCTGTCAGTATCACCTATGAATAGCCCCGTTACCCATGTTTGAAACTTCTGATTTATCCCGGGCTCTCCCTTGCCCCTTACTCCACTGTCAAGTCTACTTCTGAAATGTTTATTATCTATGTCTCTACTTTCTTCATTGGGTTAGTCCTAATTCCTGCCTAGCTTACAATCATGCCACCTAACTGATCTCTTAACAGATAAAATCTTTCTTCCTTCTAACACATCCTAAATGGTGCTGCTACTATTAAATTAACACAAAACTTCTTTTATAATAAAAACTTTTGATGGTTCATTAAAGAATGAAGTCCAAACTCTCGTATAATGTTTAGTTTTTTAGAATCAAAAGAACACTATTCATTTTAAGAAATAACTGTGTTGGCCAAGACCTCCAACCAATTATCCCACTTAATTTCTTGCTCCTCTCTTTCATATAACCCACAATATGGCTGCATTGAGTTAAGAACCAATTCCCACGCTTGTCCTGTACTTTACAGGACCTTTGCACTCACTGCTCCTTCTGCCTTCAATGCCCTGTCTTCCTTTCATTATCTACGTACTGAAATAATTTCTCCTATCTCTATACTTCCAGTACATTATATGCCTCTCTTGTAACACGCCACAGATTCCATCTTAGATTATTTATGTACAGACTTTAATTTCATATAATCCTAAAGAGCAGAGATCATGTCCCACTTATGTTGGAATCCCTCCCGTGGTACCCATAACAGTGTCTTGCATGTAAAGGTTCAATTAAGTACCTGCTGAGTTTAACAGAATTAAATATATAGCATTCTCCTTAAAACAAATTCTTGTCATGTGAAAACCATACTATCATAAGTGAGTAATCACAGAAAATTATGATGTTCAACTTTCAATCATTCTGGAAATACAATGTTACAAAACTTTTAAAAATAGATACAGCCAAACTCAAACATGAGTTGTTGAGAAAACAGTTATTTGAGATTTTAGAAAAACATGTCCAAAGTGTTCTAGCCAGGAAATGTTTAATTCCAGATAAAAACAGTGAGTGACCAGGCAAAATTTTAAAGCAGGTATTATAAATCTTGTATTTTTAAATTCCCCAAACTTTTTTATTTGTATCATATAGGTTCTAATTAAGTATCTGAAATATTAGCTTGACAGAACATATCCTGCTTAGAAACACAATTCACAAATATAGGAAAATGTTAGGAGAGAAAATGGAAATGTAATCATATTTGTTCACTGATACATGTTTTGCCTGAGGGGACTGCATGGCCATCTAATTAGTTAATTTACTATTTGGGATACTTTGCCCAGAAATTTGGTGGTGTGTTCTATCTCTTGAGTGATTTTAACAAATATAATTATTCCATCTACAAGAAATACTCATTTTAACAGCCCTTCATTAAATATTATAAATCAAGTAAGACACACTTTTGAGGAGGTTCTTTGACTGTTAAACTAGGACAGGCAGAGCAGCACGTAAAAATTGACAGGAAAACTAAATATTTGCTATTAATTTCAAAACCCTAATTTCATAAAGGCATCTTTCATGCTCACCAGATGTACTCTTTATTATCAAAATAAAAGTATTTAATTTCAGTTGCTACACAGACACACAGATGAATATACTGAACCACTACATTTAGCTTTGTGACACACACACATTCTTCCCACATTCCCAGAAGAAAAACCATTTGCACTTAGTGTTACAGACCCCAAAAGCCACTCAATGTCCCATTGTTTATACATAAGAAATAATAGGCTTCCGTTTTCTGTCAACAGTAATTTTGTTGGCACAAAATAATTTTTTGTTATTACTGTCCCCTGACAAATAGTGAGAAGAAGAAAAGGGAGGACACTTTTTTAATGTAAAATGACACTCATCTCTTTGTAGGTGCGTTCTGGACATTTAATATTCTCTCTCTACCCTCTTCCATCCCTCCCTCCTTCCCTTTCTCCCTCTTTTCCTCTTTCTCATCCACCCCTCCACCCTGTATCCCATCAGGATAACATGAGCTTGAAAGCTGACAATTCAATCACATCTCAAGCAACCATTTACTCTGTTTTTTAATAGAAGGGGGGAAACCCAGTTACCATAACAACTCACATCCACATGGTAATTACAGAGTATCTAAAATACAGCAAACCATACTTTTCAGAGTATTTTCTAGTGGAAATCCGTAATAAGCACAGATATCACTTCTCCCCATTATTATTCACAATTTTCATCTAATTGTTTCATATTGCATAAATGCTAACACTACTCCATGTACTTTGTAAGAAACATGTTTTTAAAACAAAGACGAAACTGAAAGAAAAAGGCAAATGCACTTCCTATATTTCAAATAATTGGTTATATCATATGTACTTTTGAGCATCTGGGAGAGAAATTTAAAAGAGGCAGGAAAAACTAATTAACCTATTAGGCAAAAAGAATCAAATGATGACCACTTAAAGAAAAGCAAGCAAGAAAGCGAGAAAGAAAGAAAACAAGCTAAAGATTTCATTCAGAGTAGAGCTGCCAGTAAGTCTGGATAAGGTTTTTCTGAAATAAAAATGAAAATACAGCTCATTACCTAATGCTGAGGCAGAAATATGGTTGGGTAGCAGCAGCTGGATCAGGAAAATTTGCATGTACCCAAGAATGGAGAAAATAATGAAGCAGGACTGCCATTCTCATCCAGGGACAAAGCAGAATCACCCAATTTAGGTGAGAGTGTCATGTCAAAGTTAGAAATGCCAAAGGATGACAAGACTGGCAGCAAATTTCAGGGAAGGAAACTGTCATTCACCTTCAGCTTCCTCTTCAAGATGAGCCAAGTTAACCTCAGGATAAACAGTAGGTATAAATCAGAACAGGACAGTCACGTGAGCTTGGAGAAGCCCTAGTAGATCTGAAATGACCACAGATTGTCCCCAGTGCAAAGGAGCAAAGAAAAAGGGCTCTTTAGTTTTAGAGAAGTCTAAATAAGACAACAATTATGCACCACTCCTGGTACGTCAGGCCAAACTCAAATCAGGCTTGGATCTGTGATTCTTCCAAAAGTAACATGGGAGAATATCATTCTAAGACACATCAAAAGAATTCAAAGTTTTTAAAAATAAGAGGATGTAACACTTTCCAAAGGAATTTACCACAGATTACATTAAATAGCTTGTTCTCCATGGCATTGAAAATCACTTGATTTAGCTAACACACAGTTCTTGAGAAGTATTGACAATTATACAAAGCAAAAGACACTTCAAAATATAAACAGCAGTGGTTTCTGGTCCAACCTGTGAGGAGCTTAGAAGTCACCACTCCAACCTAACGACAACTAAAAAGCTGAACAAACTGAAAAATCAATAACTCTTCTAATGCCCAATTTCATAAACATAAAAAGAGAAGTAGGGATACCCTAAGCTTATACAAAGAACAGGCTGTTGGGGGAACCTACCTCATGTACAAGAGCAAGTGATGTCTGCTTGAAACTTCTCCCTCTGCTGGCTGTGAGTCTATTCAATGGTTTGCCGTCTTTACTCTGATACATCGAAACATCATAGCAAAATAACATACCGCCTTAAAAAGAAAAGAAATTTATAAAACATTTCTAATGGCAAAACCTTATTAATTATATGCTCAGTAATCTATAATCAATCTGGATAGAGACTTATAAATGAAAATATAATTTGCTAAGCAAGTTATGATTTTCAACTATTGTGTCTAAGAATAGAAAAAATATAAGAGATATAAAAAGGTAACATTTAAAATATCAAGAAACAAAACATGATCGACATCTCAGATGGCTCATGGCTCCTTCCAGCCACACTCACTCCACTCCAAAGGTAGTGTAATTCAATCACCATTCTGCCTACTTTGGTACTTTATATAAAAGGAATTAGACTTACGTATACATGTTTTATTTGGCTTCTTTCATTCAACATAATTGTTGCAAGGATCATTCGCATTATTTTGTTACTGGCAATTGTAGTATATTCATCCTCACTGCTGAATAATATTCCATCATGTGAATATACTACAATTTATTTACCCATTTTACTGTCAACAGGTAGTTAGGCAGCTTTCAAGTTTAGGAATACTCAAATAATGCTGCTATGAATATTATAGTATATGTCTTTCGGCAGTTTCATTTTGGTTTATCCCTAAGAATGAAATGACTAGGAAAAACAGGGTATAAATTTGCTCAGTACCAGTCTTCCAAACTTGTACTAACTTACATTCCCAACAGCAGTTCTGGTTACTTCACATATTTACCAATACATCGTATTTTCCATCTTTTTTCATTTTAGTCATTCTGGTAGGTATGCAGTGGTATTTGTTGCAGTTTTAACTTGCATTTTTCTGATGCTGATGAAGTTGACCATCTTCTCATGTCTTCATTTAACACTTGAATATGCTCTTTTTGAAGTGTCTGTTCTATTGTTTTTCCTGTTCTTCTATTGAGTGTGTTTTTCTTATTGATTTGCAAGAGTTTTTTTTTTATGTATTCTGGATATAAGTCCTTTTTCAGACATATGTATTGTAAATTCCTTCTTGCACTCTGTCAGTTGCCTGTTCAGTCTTCATTAATGGTACATTTTAATTAACACCTCTTCTTAATTTTAATATAATTTGTCATTCTTTTTATAATTAGTGTTTTAAATTACAGGATCATTTGTTGAAAAGATCATCTCTTTTCTCTTTAGCACTGCAGTGTCACCTTTGTCATAAATCTGGTAACCTTGTGTGTGTTTCTGAACATTCTATATTCTTCCATTGGTCAGTATGTCAATTCTTGCACTAATACTACACTGTCAATTATTGTGGCTTTATAATAGGTCTTGGTATTTAGTAACATATATCCTCCTACTTGTCCTTCAATGTTGCCTTGGCTATTCTTGGCCTTTTGCATTTATGCACAAATTTCAGAATCAAATGGTCAGTTTTCAAAACCTACTGGGATATTAATTGGAATTGGGTTAAATCTATATATTAATTTGTGGAGAATTGACATTTTTACAATATGCGGTCTTCTAATCCATAAACATGGTAGATCACTATATTCATTGGGATTTATTTAATTTCTCTCAATAATATTTTATAGCTTTGAGTGTATATATTATATATACTTTTTGCTAAATTTATTCTGGGTACTTGATATTTTTTGATGCTATTATAATAGTATATTTTTCAGATTTTCCATTCATTATGGTATATAAAAATATACAATTGATTTTTATATGTTCACCTTTGTATGTATGCAGTAACCTTGCTGAATTCATTTATTAATCCTAGTAATTAGTCTGTAGATTATTTTGGGTTTTCTATGTATACAACCATGTCATCTGCAAATAATGACTATTTCTTCATTTCTAATTCTTATGATTTTTATTTCTTTTTGTTGACTTATTGCACTAGCTATGGCCTCCAGTACAATATTGAATAATAGTAGTAGTAACAAGCATCCATATCTTTTTCCAATCTCAATTTCAATATTTCAGTATTAAGTTACAAATATGACATGGTAGATGTTCTATATCAGAATAAAGCAAGTTCTAGTTGTAGTTTAATGAGAATTTTTGATATGGTGAATAGATTATAAATTTTTCAAAGGCTTTTTCTGTGCTGAGACCATTTAACAATCATTCTGCCTTTTTCTCTTAATGCAATGAATTATATTGATTTTCAAACATTAAGTTAACCTCACTTAATTGTTACGTATTATTCTTTGTAGTCATTGCTTAATTCAATTTTCTAATATTTTGTTTCAGATTTTTGCATCTATGTTCACAGAAAAGACTGGTCTGTAACATTCCCTTCTTGTAAAGTACTTATAGAGTTTTGGCATTAAGATTACGCTAGTGGTCCCCTAAAAAGAATGTTCCTATTTTTTCTATTTGCTGTTATTCTTTTGTTTTCTCAGAATAAATCTTAATCTATTCTAAGATAACTGCTATTTTTCTCTTAACTTTCTGGAAGAATTCATCAAGGAAGCCATCTGGAGCTAGGGTTTTCTTTGTTGGAAGGCTGTTAGTTTACAGATTCAATATCTTAAACACATATCAAACTATTTGTATAGTCTATTTCTCCTGTCAGTTTTGGTAAGTTTTACATTTTGAGGTACTTCTAAATCTCATCTAAATTGTGAAAAATATAAGCTAAAATTCCTTCATAATATTTATTTTTCTGAATGTCACAGTGTCTAAACTGGTGTTTCCTTTGTTGCTCTTGATAATCTGTGTTTTATGTATTTTATTATCCAGACTTACAATACCTTTATCAATTTTGTTAAATTTCTCAAAGAATCAACTTTTGACTTTACTGATTTTCGTTATTTTATGTTTTCTATTGCACTGATTTTATTATCTTTATTATTTCCTCCTTTATTCTTTAAGTTTGATTTGCTGTTCCTTTTCAAACCTCTTGAAATGGAAGTTTAAATCATGATTATTTGCCTTTCTTTTTTGCTAATATATACATTGAAGGTGTAAATTTCCCTCTAAACACTATTTTAGCTACATCCCACAAGTTATATGGCTTGTCTTCATGATCATTCAAACAATTTTCTAACTTACATTTTGATTTTTTTTTTGATCCATGGATTATAAGTATGCTGTTCAATTTTCAGCCCACTAGAGATATTCTAGTTATCTTTTTGTTATTTATTTCCAGCTTAATCCTATTGTCATCAGAGAACAGGCTCTAAGTGACTTCAATATTTTGAAATTTATTGAAGTTTATGGTCCAGGACATGGTCATTTTGATAAATTTTCCATGTATAGTTAAGAATATTAAATCTATTATTGTAAGGTACAGTGTTCTTTATGTCAGTAAAGTTCGTTCACAGCATTGCTCAGATATTTTGTAAGCTTACCGATTTTTTTTTTTTTTGTCTACTTACTCTGCCAACTACAGAAAAAGATATTTTAAAGTTTACACTATTATTGTGGGTTTGTCTATTTCTTCTTTTAGGTCTGTTCATTTTTGTCATATATTTTAAAGCTATATTATTTCATGTATACCAATTAGAATTATGATATTTTCCTAATGGAGTGACTTCTTTATCTCCATGAAATGCCTCCTTCATTTCTAGTTTTTTCCTTTTTCATATGTCTAGTACTTTTGCATATATGCTGGGCAGTGTATGAAAGAACTATAGAAGCTGTAAATGATATTATTGTTTATCAGAGAATAGTTTTCTTCTTCCCTCTGTTAGGCAGATTGGGGAAGGACTGATCATCACAACTTAATCAAGGATTGATCTAGGTAAGGCTGATTACAGTTTTGGTAAATCTCAGTCTACCGCTGGTTTACTCCTGCTGCTAGGGCATGTCTCTCCCAACCAACTCCCCCCAACACAAGATATTTAATTGACTCCACAGTCTGAAAAGATTATGGGAGATTCAGGTCTGTCCTCAGAAGTTTTCAGCTTAGCTCTTTAGCTTTCCATCCCATAAAGCTTCAAAATTTGGCAAATATCTTAAGGGAAAAACAAGCTGTATGTTTGAGGTCCCTCAAGTTCTAAGTTTTGTCACTCCAGCACCACGTGAATGCCAAGATCTCTGTTGGTTTCTCCACCTCCAGCCTCTTGCTGCAGCAGGTTCTTGCTAAGAATGAGCCTGAATACTCAGCCTCCAGCTGGGGCCAGATTACTAAGTGCACCCAGGTGAGAGCAGCTGCAGATCTTCAGTATCAAGTCACCATTCTCTCTAGGGCTTTCACCTCTTGGAAGTTTTGTTTTCGGGCCCATTCTCCTAGCTAGTCTTCGTTACCTGAGCACCACAAGACTGAAGGAGATTTCAGTTTGCTTTTCAGAAGCTTTCAGCCTAGCTTTTGCTACAAGCTCAAAATTCAGCAAATATCTTATGAGGAAAATTTCTAATTTGTCACTTTAGTCCCATATAACCACTAAAATTTCCACTGGTTTCTTTTTTCCTCCAATAGGTCAGGCCTCTGCCTAGGCCAAGCTCCAATTCCAGGACACAACCAGAATGAGTGAATATCCCCAAATGGAGGGGCAGGAGGAAACAGTTCTAAAATCTAAAATGTTCTGTCTATTCGGGAATTTTAGTCCATCTATTTGTCTTTGCTTCTGCGATTCTCTGATGACTTTTAAACTGTGATTATTTATAATTTATATAGCTGTGTCTGGATATTTGCAGCAGCAATGCCCATGATCCATTATATCTTACTTGGAAGTGGAAGTTAAATCATTACATTAAAAATCTGTACCTTGATACTATGCACTATCCTTACCTGCAAGGCCAGGTTTCAATCCTGGTTGCTTGTTTGTTTCATACATTTTCAACATGAAATTGGGGATTCCTGCTACAGTCTTCCCCTGGTCTGCGCGGGCACCTCCTTTTAACGCAGAGTGATATATCCCACGGGGCATATTCACCATTTCTTGCTTCACAAGTGATGTAAAAAATTCCTCCAAAGCTAAGAGGATAAAAACACACCAAAAGTAGAGTTACACAGTATGTTAGAAGAGAAACATTCATTCTTAACTAATATACAAAAAACTAAGCTCTATTTCTAGCCAAACTTCACATGGTAAAAAGAGAATTCTTGATGCCCATCCCTTTCTTAGTGTTCCCCAAATTAGAACATAGCACCCGGTTGCTCAAGCTCAAAAACTTAAGGAGTCATTCTTAACTCCTCTCTTTCTCTCATTTCTTACATGTAATCCATTAGCAAGTCCTCATGACTCCACCTTCAAAATATATCCCAAATCCATTCATTTCTGTTTTCACTGCGACTTACAGTTTTTTGTATTCTCTCTTCCCCATATAAACTAATGTAAAAACTAGTTTCTTGGTTCCTTTTCCTCTTGATTACCCCTAACTTTCCTCTGCCCAGAAGCCAGAATTTTGCCATTCCTTTCCCTAACATCTTCCAATGGGTTTTCACTGTATGTAGAATAAAATCACAACTTCTGATCATGATCAAGGTCTTCTATGGTCTAGCCGCTGACTCTCTTGGAGTTCATCCCTACCAGATTTACTCCTTGCTATGATGAAGCCACACTTCCATGAGGCCTCTTTCCGTTCCTCAAAACACAAAGTTGATACCTAAGTCAGGGCCACTGCACCTTTTATTCCCCGTACTTGGAACATATTAGTCCCAGATTTTCATGGAACTGGCTTCTCCTTGTCATTTAGGTGTTTTCAAAGAGGCCTTTCATGACAATCCATCATTCTGTAGCAATATGAGTACAATTACTTAAAAATAAAATATTCTTTTATTATTTCTTTGTGTTTCTTCTAATTAAGTCCAAATCTTTATTGCTTGACATTGTATCTATTACAAAATAACACAGAAATGTGGGATCAGAAGACTATAGAATGTCCAAACAAAATATTTGATAAGACTATAGGATTATATTCAAATGTCATTTTCCTAAGGACCACTAGAGGTTACCCAATACAGAAACAAAAACAAAAACAAAAGCACATTAAAACTAAACAAGTCGTATGGAGTGGAAAATAAGAAAGAAAACCACTGCATCTGCCTCTTAGAGGAACAAAAAGCAGGGGTCCATCTAACTGCACTGGAATTTCATTCTGAATAGATCTAAAAGTGTCCTTCAAATGACCATAATATATTAAAGGTGCCAAGTACTTACTGTAGCACCTATTCAGTACCCAATTCTGTTTCTGTGTAGAACCCTCCTAGAAGCAACCAAGCTTCTCCATTCAAAGCTCAGAGAATACCTGTGTGGGATGTTTTCCATTTTCCCCTCCACATCTACCCACTACCCTTCTCAACCCTACTCTGTGTTCTGGAAGAATAACCTTTGAGAAATGCATCAATAGGCCCCCTTGTCCTCTGGCTTCTGGTTGACTTCAACCAATGAGAGACACTGGCAGAAGATCAGAAGGTGAAAACATAGCAAAGTCAGGGAATGTATTCCCAAGACACTTCCTTGCAGGATTGCTACAGGTTACCTCTTCTATAGCATCCCTCTTCTGAAGGTCCTGGCTCCCCTTAAGTAGCCCTATTTATAATATAGATGCTCTTCTTCTCCCTCTTCTTATCTCTGCAGGCCAAGGACATTACTCCTGGTGAGATGATTCACTGTCTCTTGGGGATTTTTCTTAATTTTGACAACACAATTGTAAATAGTGTTGTAAATAAAATCCTTTATTAAACTCTCTTCAATTACTCTATCTGAACATATCCCCTGCCCTTTGTCATGACCCTGATCACTATGTCACCTACATGAAAAACCTAAGTAATATCCACCTGCAGGCCATGTTCCCCAATTCCTGCATACACAGGCACAGGTATGACTGCTTCAAACTGGATATGAATATAGACTTTTCGCAATGTAGCTAGGAATCATATGTCTGTGAGGATAAAGGGACTACGGTGAGAGAAGATAATTTCATGCTTTCTCAGAAGGAATCTTTTTCTGGCAAAAGGTGAATCATGTCAAGGGACAAGTACACATCTGCACATGGATTAACCCAGCAATGAAAATTTGTTTATTTGTCAAGCTCTACAGTGTACTACAGGTTCTCAAATAATGCCAGCCTGGAGAATTCAAGTAACACCAGTCCAGACAATAAATGAGGAAAAGTCAAGAGCCTACATGTAGCTGATACATAGAACTCCATCTTCCCCCAACTACTAAACTAGCAACTAGAATTTTTTCCATTGTTTTTAACCTTTGCCCTAGTCTCTTCCTTACAGAGGACCAGGTGAGAATTTGAAAAGAAGCTGAGAATTTATAGGACACAGGATGTAAAATAAAAAATTTTTAAATAACCCAAATGTCCTTCAACAGCTGAATGGATAAATAAACTGTGATAAACTCATACAATGGAACATTACTCAGCAATAAAAAAACAAGCAATTGATATTGGCAACTATTTGAATGGATCTTAAGGATGAGTGCTGATCATAATCCCAAAAAACACAATTCCAGATGTTGAAATTCCAAAAGATCAAAATCCCTAAACTATAAAATTCCTAATACCTAAAATCTCTAAAATCATAATCCCAAAGGATTAAAATGCCAAATTTTTCCTGAAGGCCAAATCCTGGAAAAGGGATTAGTGTTTCCAGTTGTACACGGGATCATTGTATCATGTTAATTGCATCATAGTAGCTGGAGCTATTACCTTGTTATTGCCTTTATGTGGAAATTAAGTATGGTTTAAGGAGAGGCACATGGGTGCCAAGTTGACAAGGGGCGGATTTGTGGACTTAATTTTAGGTGTCAACTTGACTAGATTAAGGAATACCTAGAAACTTGGTAAAGCACTATTTTGGGTGTGTCTGTGAGGGTGGTTCCAGAGGAGGTTAGTGTGTGAGGCTGAGTAGAACAGGTGGGGAAGATCTGCCCTCATTGCTGGTGGCCACCATCCAATTGGCCAGGGACTCAGAGAAAACAAATACGGAAGGCAAACCGGTCTCTGAGTGCTGGGACAGACTTTTTTTCTGTTGTCTTGGACCTCAGAACTTCAGACTCACCAGCCTTTAAACTCCAGGATTTACACCAGCACCAGTGGCTCCCAGGGTCCTGAGGCCTTTGGACTTGGCCTGAGCCACGCTACCGGCATCCCAGGGTTTCCAGCTTGCACACGGCCTGTCATGGGACTTCTCAGCCACCATAATCATCTGAGCCAATTCTCCTAATAAATCCCCTCTCATATATCTATATACATATCCTATTGGGTCTGTCTCTCAGGAGAACCCTGACTAATATAGATTTGGTATTGGGGAAGCCAAATATCATTCCTTCTTACTGAATTCCTTACAACACAAAGGAAAAGATATGTGAAATTGCTCCCTCATAAAAAGGCTGTGATATGTGCATAAGGCTACTTAATGATAAAAGGTTTAAAAACTAACTATTATTGGTGCTGTAAAAGCAGAAAATCGCTTAATTGCAATGGACTTTCAAATGGACAAGTACACTTACAAAATTTGTAGACCACAACCATTCTCCAAATACAAATGCAGTGAGGGTTTTGAAGATTGAAGCGAAAACACAGGCAAAAAAACACAGGAAACCTCCCCTGCCAAATTACACAGTTGTGTACAACTTCTGCCCTTCACCCAGAGCACCAATTCACTGTTATGTATTTCATCTTCACATCATTTCCAACACTGGAGGTACAAATTGTTAAAAGACTTTTAGAGAGTTCTAATTGGTTTTATGCATTTTTTTGCAAATTTGACTCCATTAAAGTGCATCATCAAAACATTGGCTTTGTGTGTCATCATTGTGTGTGTTATTTTAAAACACTGAAATTTCTTCAATAAATGAAGAGATGTCCTTTTTGTTCATCTGCATTTGTGAAAGATAACATTTCTCAAGATCTCTTTGGGTAACTGAGCATGCCCATGAGATTTGTCATCAATCTCATTAAAAGACTTAGTTTGTCTGTCATGGTATTTCAGACAACTGCAGTTACAAAGCTGGATGCCCACCAAGTACCAGCCATAGTAATATGCATTTACACATTTTGCTCTTTTTCCTATTTCTTTATAAATACACTTTGTCTGCTCATAACTATTATACCCACAACTGTCATTAGTATAACTGAGTATTTATGCTTGTGAGAATATATTGTTGCCTACTTTATTGTGTGAAGTGGCATATGAAGCGTTCTGTTGTATTTTTATGTTTCTCAAATGAATCCACTTTTTAAAATGTAAATAAATGTCTTTTAAAGAACTTTTTTTTATTTTTTCCAGGATTATATTTTCATGATTTTGATCTTTTGAGATTGTGATTTTGGGGATTTTAGATTTTAGAGATTTTGATCTTTCAGGATTTCAACAATTGCAATTATGGCTGCGGTGCCCAACCCCCGGGTCATAGAACAGTATCAGTCTGAGGCCTGTTAGGAACTGAGCTGCACAGCAGGAGAGGGGCAAGCTAGCCAGTGAAGCTTCATCTACATTTACAGCCCCTCCCCATCGCTTGTATCACTGCATAAGCTCCACCTCCTGTCAACTCAGCAGTGGCATTAGATCTCATATGAGTGTGAACTGTACTGTAAACTATGCATGCGAGGGATCTATGTTGCATGCTCCTTATGAGAATCTAATACCTGATAATCTGAGGTGGAGCTGAGGCAGTGATGCTAACACCGGGGAGTGGCTGCAAATACAGATTATTGTTAGCAGAGAGGTTTGACTGCACAATTGAATCATCTGAAACCATCTCTTCCTTCACCCCGATCCGTGGAAAAACTGTCTTCCATGAAACCAGTCCCTAGTGCCAAAAAGGTTGGGGATCTCTGGATAATGGTATTTGGGATTATGTCTTTTAGGATTACGGCCCAACCCCTCAAGGACATTATGCTCAGTGCTGGGGGCGGGGGGGGAAGCAAAAGCTAATCCCAAAAGTTTACATACTGAAAAAAACTGGTAAAATCTAAATAGGCCTATAGTTAGTAATATTGTGCCAATGTCAATTTTCTCATTTTAATATCATACTATGGTTATGTGAGATGCTATCAATTAGAGTACTTGGGTCAAAGGTACTATTTTCTAAACTGTTTTTGCAACTTCTTATAGGTCTAAAATTACTTCAAAATAATTTTTTTAAAAAATCAACACCAGTAACATCCTTATTTAAAATAATGAAAATTACTGGATTTACTTTGCAGCTGCTTTTCAGTTTTAAAGACTTAAGAGGAGAAAAGAGCTTAATTCACTTAAATTCAGTGCAATACACTTTTCTGTCCACAGGACTTGCAGACTAACATGTATCATTCACTCTATACTTTTTTGGGTATATATTCCTAAGGCTGGTGCCTTTTTCCAGTTTTTTTTTTTTTCCGTTCTCTAGTAATTAGAGGGAAAGTGAGGCACAGGAAAAAGTGTCCATGGTGACATACTTTGCCAGACATAGACAGCATCTAAACCACCCTTCTCACTCCAATTATTGAATTTTCTCACACAAATACAGTTGTTAATCTCAATTCCTTCCCTTCTTTCTCAAAGACACTGGTAACCACCAACTACAAACAATGTAGAAGAAACAGCTAACGGCCACCACACAGCACTGCACATGCCCAGAGGACAGAAACATCAGTGCACCTTGGCAACAAATATCTTCCCCCTTCCCCTTCTTCCAATACTGCAAGACTGTGCTGGGGAATAAATATAAGAGGGAACAAAGTCATTAAAAAAGCCCAAAAGGATTTTTGATTCTAAGGTTATTTTAGGATACAGGAGAAACTTTGCATAACTGAAGGCTTTTTCCTTCTTAGACTGCCTATTAACTTCAGGGGTGGTTCTAGACTCTGAAGAGCCATGAGGTAGCAAGTAGGGAGGAACAGAAGAGAGAAATAGTGAACAAGCCTTTGAGGTTTCTTCTAGAAATCAGGAGAAAAGAAAAGATGAACTCGTTGGCTAAGTTGACTGCTCAGTTTTCTCTAATAAAAGGAAGCAGAGATTTGTAACAGGAGCTTTGTCTAGAAATAAATAGTATATATTTGGCTGAATTTCCAAGGAATTTCTATGTGTGATGAAACCAAGAAAAGAAAAACTTCAAACGTTTCAGGCTAGAGTGATCATGACTGAGCAGATGACATTTCTCATTTTTACTGAACTTCATTTTTAGAAATTAAATGTTTACAACCATGAGTATTCAAGGTAGAATTAGAACAGAACAAAGTAAAATGTTGTCTAATACTGAAAAGCTACTTAATCACAATGGATCACTTGAGGAACTTTGTAATAATTTTTTAATAATCAGGAAATAAAATAATGTAAGTTCCCAATCACAGTCTATAAACAAATTTCTCAGATGGAATCACCTACCATTTCCTCGGTAGGGCATAGAGTAATAGGAGCGGGTATTTCTAGATATAACATCCATGTAGAATAATTACATGTATACATTAGAATAATTTTTAAAAACTAATGACTCTGTAAGCTTTATATCAATGCTGAATGATCATTCAATTTGATCCATGTCTTAAAAGCTTAATTTACAGTTCTCAAATATCAGTAAAATCTTTGGAATAATGCTACAGAAAGAATAAATTTATAATGATGAAACTACCCAGTAAAACTCTGAATAGTCTAATGACCTTTTCACTTAGCTTATATAAGGAAGAAGCATTATTAAAACCAGTAACCTAGAGTCCCAGTACAAATTTGTCTTGTAGAATAAATTTGGTTTTTCAAATGAATTTTAAATTGTCAGTGAAAACAGTTGTTTAATCTAGTTTTCCAATTAAATCCTACTTGAGTCTAACATTTTTTGGTGTGTTTTAAACACCATACTATCTCAAGCAGTCTCCATAGAACAGACAGGTGCATTTAACATTTCAGTTAGAAAATAAGCACTTAAGATTAAACTGTAATATGTACATATCACAAAAGAACACAATTAATCAGACAGATAAAAATCATTGAAAAATGGTAGTCTCCTTACTACCAAATAACAGTCACCTGGTAAAACCAAAGGAGCAGTGAGTGTCAAGAGTTTGACATAGCAAGAGCCAGGAACTGAAAGATCCATATCCTCCTCATCTTCATCTTCATCCAACTCATCAGAAATAGGAATTTCTGGTCTTATCTGAAACAAGTGACAAGATTATAGAGAGGATGATAGTAAAACAGTATGTAAACTTTTCTTTGTCCTTTTTGTGTCAAGATTTAAAAATTGTAGTAGACGCCATCACTCTATAATGTTAAAAAACCATTATAAAAAATTTTTAAAAATCTATTAATTTTTCAGTTTAACTAAATGGTAAACTCTGGTGATCTTATTAGATACAATCTAAGATCCATTTAAAAAACTAATGTTACTACAGTAAGAAAATCACCATAAGCCAACACAGGTAATGATTATTACAGAAAATAAAATTCCACACCATCTAACAATAAAATGCAAACACTGACATATTCAATATATTGAACTCCTACAGCTTATAATTAAATATTTGTCTTGTCTAAATACTATTTTTTAAAATTTGTGATTCTAGCCATACTTCTATGACAAAGCTTAAAAATCTTCCAACAGAATGTATAGTAGAGATAAGGGAAGAACAGAATGCTTTAGTTGACTCTTTTTTTTGTCTTTAGACATGGCAGTTTGTTGCTATGGAATATAAAAACACTAAATTCTGTAATTGGTAGCTATACTTTATTGTGTCTAATTTGCATTTTGAAGATTTTTGTGGTTGCTCTGTGATTAGTTAGGTTTATTTGAACCAAAACTAAAAAACTGTAAAAACATTACACAGATTATAGTTTCCACAGATATAACCATTAAGCAATTAATTAAATTTTTAATACCTTCAATGACACTGCATCATAATGCCCACATGGAGATAATTAAGCATTAGGGGAGGAAATCAAAATATATAAAAGTGGTTTCTATAACCATAAAGTTCCAGAATCCAGTCATTACCATTAGCCTGTCTCCCAGAGTTATTTTTAGAAATAATTAACAATTCCTGCAGACTGCCTTCTTCATAGGTCCCCAAAGCACTGTTCCATTTAGGAACTGCACTGAGTCAGGATTCTTGCAGGGGGATTAAAGACAACAGAGAGGAAATGCTTCTCTTAAGTATAATAATCTCAACTCCAATGAAGCCTTTCAACCATAACTAGTGTTCTCTTCATTCATGAAGAAGTGAAAGCAACCTGACTATCCGAGCGCCTTCCAAGACAAGATTTAATTTGGATTCAATATTAAGTACCTAATTCTCAGAGGGCTAAACCAATCATACTTACAGAGATAACTAACTAGTAAGTATGCTCCACATAGGGCGTGACAGCATTCCTTGATATCACCGCATACCAGAGACCCCCTGGCATGTGCACAAACCTTTCGGCTCTGACAAGCAGGGTCTTCCAGGTGTCTCTCATCTGCATACATTTTACTTGGAATTTTCTATGTTTAGTAGTATCAAGAGTTGTCTTAGAGATTCTAACCAGTCCTAGTGGCCTAAAAAGTCCTGAGAAAGAAGTTGGTCCTTAGTCCCTCCACCTTGCATCCTGACTTTTTATACATCATAGTACCTTGGAAAAATAGTAAAATAGAGTTATGAGATGGCCCAGCAATTTCACTTCTAGGTATATAAACAAGAGAAATGAAAATACATGAACACAACTTGCACATGAATGTTCATAGCAGCATTAGTCACAATAGTCCCAAAATGGAAGCAACCCAAATGTCCACCAACTGATGGAATGTATAGACAAAATGTAGTATATCTATACTATGGAATATTATTCAGCCATAGAAAGGAATAAAGTACAGATACACGCTACACATGAAAGCAAACACTATGCTCAGTGAAGGAAGCCAGTCACAAACAATCACATTCTGTATGCTTTCATTTATAGAAAAGGTCCAGAATAGGCAAATTTATAGAGACAGAAGTAGATTAGTGGTTGCTCAGGTCTGTGGGAGGGTGAGGGGTAATGGGCACTGACTGCTAATAGAGTTTCTTTTAGGGGAAAAAATGTTCTAAACTTAGATTGTGGTTGCTCTGTGATTAGTTGCACAATTCTTTCAATATACCAAAATAACTAAATTGTATACTTTAAATGGGCGAGTTGTATGGTATGTGAATTTTATGTCAATAAGGCTTTTTAAAAATAAAGAAAGGAGATAGGCAGGTAGCAAGGGATGAAGGCAGGCAGGTAGACAGAGGAAGAAGAGCTGCTGTCACCACCAGAGGACCTTAAACTGGTGTGTAAACTTTGCCAAATGACCAAATGTTTCCAGAATTATTTAGTATAAAGGGGATATGATCATTTGTGCACACAGTCCTTCTGCTCAGTCAACCTAATTATTTAATATGAGTCACAGCACCAGGGCCACCAATATTTCTAAGAGTCACTAAAGAAAGAGTTACCAGGTTGGGGATAAAGAAAATTGATCTACTCATCCATCTTAAACTGTCTGATTTCACATTCACATGACTGAGTGCCTATATTAATTTATCTGCTATGCAGTGAAAGCATGTATCTGCATCTCAGTGTGCATAAATTTTAGCAAAGAAATCACAAATGTACTATAATTTAAATGTAGACAATATACTATATGTATTAATATTTATAATAGTGTGCTTACTCCTTCCATTTTGTTTCCTCAGAGATGAGCTGATTCTTCCGGACAAATTAGTACTTACTGTTATATCTTGGTTCCACTACATTTCCCTCTACCTTTGCTCACCTCTTACAAGTTCTACCTTTCCTGTGCTAATACCAGTCTTTCCCCATGGTTTGTATGCAACAATTTAATACGCTCAATGTAAGTACAACTATGGAGAACCAAGACAAGTCAAATGAAAGAATACCTGTTAAAGTTATAAAACTGGCAATAATATTACATTAGCTGCTAAAACACCCAGGAATAACTGCATATATACGTATGTTTAAAACACACATACACCACCACCACACTGCCAACACCACCCTTCTAAATACAACTAAGCTTTGTTGAAAAAACTTAAAGGGAAAACCAAATATAAAATGACAATTTACTTTGAAAACTTGTTTCAAACTGAATACAGATGCTTCTCAACTCACGATGGGATTATGTCCCAATAAACCCATAGTAAGTAGAAAATATCATTAAGTTAAAAATGCATTTAATACACCTAAACTACCAACCATCATAGCTTTGCCTAGCCTACCTTAAACGTGCTCAAAACACTTACATTAGCCCACAGTTGGGCAAAATCGTCTGGCAACACAGTACACTGCAGAGTATCTGCTGTTTACCCTTGTGATCATGTGGCAGACTGAGAGCTGTGGCTCACTGCCATCGCCCAACATCACAAGAGATTATTTTACCACATTATCACTAGCCTGGGAAGATATCAAAATTCAAAATTCGAAGTACAGTGTCTGCTGAATGTGTATTGCTTTAGCATCATCATACTTGAAAAATTGTAAGTCAACCCATCAGAAGTCAGGGACCATCTGTACTGCAAAGCTTATCCTACAAAATGCCTCATCATGGTTCTGAGCCAGATAACCTTTCAACCACCTTTCTGTGTGTGTAACCTATGAAAATCCAAGAGTTTGTGCATAAACAGGGGATTTTATTTGGAACGCATCAAGATTCTGCATAAATTCAGTTAAAAAGAGAAATGACTTCTGATGAATGCAGTGACATTCACTTTAAATCAAAGCCAAACTGTTTATGCCATATTTATACCAACCCTGAATGCATAATGAGTTCTTTTATATTACGTCCAAAATTAATTCTAGAAATCAACAAAACAATCTCAAGATTTCTATAATAAAGCTTAATTTTTAAATAGCTGAATATTTTTTAATGAAGTGAGAAAGGAAAGTCAGTATCTTCTACCTAAATGTTTACACATTACTGATTCTCTTAAAAAAAAAATTTCCTATAGTTTTTGGGTGGTTTTTTCTTTTTTTGAGGGTGGTGCTAAAGAAGGCAGGGGAGAAGTGCAAACAGCTAAAAAGAAGAAATACAAGATAAAAGAGGACAGTCATTCTTATTTATTTTTCAACATTAGAATCAACAAGTCCTCAAAGAAGTCCCCTCAAATGTTAGAACCAATTTTAGTGCTTTAAGTGCTTAACAATGATATTGTTACAAACCCACAAAACATACGCATTCATTCAACATCCCCAGCTCATAAGACAGGGCCTACCACTTAGTATATCTAAAATAAACAATAAATAATTATTAAAACCAATACAAGTGTTACGTGTCCATTCCACAGAACTTCCTAATGACAAGAAAGATCAGTTAAGCAATTTGGTATTCAACTCCCTAACTCAAACAGTGTCTCATTCAGCTCTACTATCTTAGATGGCATTTTCCATTTAACCTTAGATGTACTGTTTCATTAAACCCTAATTCTTCTGATGTCTGCCACTCCTGGCTCTTTTTGTTCTACCAGCCTGTTAACTTTCAGCAAGTTATACAGCATAAATTGATGTTCAACAATCAAAAAGAAATATTTAAGTAAATTTAAAGAAAAGTAGTACTTACAAAAGCCACTGAATTATAATTCACAGAAGTAGCCATGTTTGTAAAGATACATTATATCTTTTCTTTTTAAGTTCTACTTGAAATTCACAGTGGATTCAAATGATTGTTTCACAGGTTCCCACAAACAGAAAGAAAGAAAGAATGTGGATGTGCTTTCACTGGAAAAATGTATGGATAATTTTACATCTTGTGAGTAAGCCAATTGCCCTTGGTGTACAATATGTAATCTCTGTCAAAAAAGAATCATTTTAATTTTTACATTATAGAAGTCTCTACATGACAGGGACTTTTGAAACATTTGAAAATATGTTCTTATAGAAAATGAGCTGCAGTTTCACATCACTGCCATCAGCTACAAAACAGAAGTGAAGCACTGTCCTGGTTGTAGGCTTAGCTTTAGGGGGCTTGTTTGGGATATGAACACGTTGACTGTTTTTCTGGACTTTTAGTCTTTAGGTATTCAAACAGCCAAACTGAAAATTAGTAATCAATGAAAAGAAGAATACATAGCATGGTCTTAGAAGCAATGATTCTCTAGGAGGAGATAGAGCCTCTGTGTCAGAATCTGGGTATCCGAGTGAGGAAGACTCTTTCAAACTACTTATACCCCCTCATCTCAGCCTCCGTTTGAGAATGCCCACCACAGCGAGCCATTGTTACTGTTCAGAGCAGGTCATATCCCAGAACGGGAATAACGCAGAAAAAAAGGTTGAAAAGTATGGCTACAAAAGGAAAAGGCTTATAGCTTTCCTTTATAGCTCTTTGCACTCTGATGGCAAAAACCCAAACATATATATTAATAGAAACCCAAACTCTTAAGTACTTTCCCATGTATGTTCAAGGTATAAAGAGCTATTTATGGCTATTCAGGGATCAGAAGGTATAGAAGAGTTCGATTAAGGAAGTAGCTAACATTTGATTGAGTATAGCATTTAACTGAACATAAACTCCAACAAACATAATCAGAAACTGAATACGACTCTGAAGTCAGAAAAGACATAAACTTGTCAATATTTAAAGAGGTAGACACTAAATGTTAAGAGCAGATCGAAGTTATTTAATGGAAGCTGTTACTCTAGCTAGAATATTTGAGGAATACTGGCTAAAACTAAAGGTAATTTTTACGCTGCAATCTAAATGAGCAATTGTTTATTTAAAATAATAATAAAAGTTATCTCTCCAGATGCTGTAGCTAATCTATTGGTACGTGTTTGCACACAAATTTCTTTCTTTTTTTTTTTTTTTTTAAGAGATAGGGTTTTACTTCATGGCCCAGGCATGGAGTACAGTGGCATGATCATACCTCACTGGAACCTCGAACTCCTGGGCTAGAGTGATTCCCCCACCTCAGCCTCCTGAGTAGCTAGGACTACAGGTATATACCACCACACTCAGCTAATTTTTTATTTTATTTTATTTTTTTGTAGAGATGGGGCCCAAGCTGGTCTCAAACTCCTGACCTCAAAGAATCCGCCCTCCCCAAGTGCTGTGATTATAGGTGTGAGCCACCACACCCAGGCCTGCACACCAAATTTACATGTAGATTTTTCTTTCCCATTTCTTTTTTTAAACAAGCAATAAGTACTGCTAGTCACCACAGTGCACTCTGAAGTCCCACCCTTTTTAAAATATCTTTACTTAACCCTTCCCAATTGTGTTCACTGCATGACAAGCCAGCCAATCTGTCTTTACAAGTCTTCAATAATATAGGAAATCCTGCCTGATTTACAATCTGATTTTACAAGAGCCTATCTTCAGTCCACTTTACATGGCAGCTCCAATTCAATTCAGTAAACAAAAGTTTGCCTGGTTCCTACTGTATCTAATCTCTGTATAAACTCAATCCAGAAGAAAAGGCAAACCCATTTTAATGCCTGGGGATCCCAAGAAATGCACAGCAAACCTTCTTCCCATTTGGTATCTAAGACAGATTCTGAGTAATGTTACACTTAACTTCATCCAACATAATGTCTGCCTTACACTTTAGAGTCATTCAATGAATATCTGTATACATTTGAATTAGTAATGGCACTACATATGAAATCAGACATTTAACAACTTAACATGACTTACTAATTTAAAGCTGATTATATTAGGTAGATACTAGAAAAGACTGTATGTTTTTAGTTTGGTCTAAAAACTAAGATAACTACATACTGTGTGCTAAACCTTAAAAGATAGTGATGCTTTCTGTCCTAGTTCTCTGGAGTTAATCTATGCATTGTTTCACACTATACTAATAAATAGCAGATTTTTTTCATACAGCATCTCATTCTTTATCACAAATAAAAATCTGAGGCTGCACAGGTCATATAAAATCTTAGTCTATGCAAGCCATGCTTGGTTTCCAAGTCCAAGATGGCACTCTAAGGCAAAGTGGTTCCTATAGTGGCACGGGTCTTTTGGAGCAAGCCATATACCCAGTCACCTTAAGATAGTTTCATTTGTACCTTAGATGTCTTCCATCTGCTTCAAAGTAGTTTAAATTCATTATCTGTGAAGGCTAAGACCTCTACAGTCATTTACAGATTAAACAAATAATGAATGTGAACTCTTAGCTTGCATGGACAACATAGCTAGAGTTACATATATATTTATCAGGTAAGGATCTCCTAAAAGGGGAGATACAAATGAAGTTGTAAACCCCAGCAAAGTAAAGAGATACCAGTAAGAAAGCAGGATTGCCTACCTTTTCAGGCAAATGAAGAATGGTGTGTTCTCCTGCACTAAAGTGGGACAGAGATTTATACGCAGCATTTGCTACAACTGGGTCCTAGATAGGGGGAAAGAAGAGCAAGTAAACAAACAACATATATTGAACATCAAATCTGGAGAAGGAAAGAAAACCTTTTCCACCAATCCCAAAGTTCTAGAGTCAGTGTCAGTGCTTTGGAAATGGTTTTCAAGTCTTGCTGGGCCAAAAGAATATACACTAGCAATTTCAGAAGAAAGATCGAGGAACTTTATCCTTATTTCAAAAGAAAATATTGTGGAGGGAAGAGTGAAAGGGCCTGAGGAGAGAAGAAGAACCAGAAAAAAATATCAACCAGAACATTGTTCTGGAGAATTGGCCCCAATTAAAGAAAATACAAAATAGCATTGGGCAAAGAGATCAAAAACACTAAATTTTTATACTAGTTAGGACACTGAACATAAAGTAATTCATAATTGCTTGGGTCTCATAAGCAGTATGGTTCAGGGGAAGAAGTATGAGGGTTTAGAGTCTGACGGGCCTGGGTTCAGATCCTGATTGGCCATTGTTTACAGGGCAAGTTAGCTTCCAGAATTTAAGCTCATTCACCCATGAGCTGGCTACACTTGAGGATAACATCGCCAACAGTCTTCTCTATATTCCTTGATTGGAAATCACACCTTGAAGAGGGACTGGACTTTTTGCTTGTTTGGGTATGCTTCTTGCTGGGGAGCAGCAAAGCAGGAGAGGAGAAGTACCATATAAAAATATAAGATAATGTCAAAAATCCCTCTTCACATCTACCAAATTCAAAAAGTATTAAGTGCAATTACTGGGCATAAACTGAGAGTAATTTTTCAAACCAAAATTTATTAATAGTCATACTTTTTTTTTTTAAATCAAGAAGCCATCAATTCAAGGCAGTTACATTTTTTTATTCTAACAGTCCAATTTCACAGTTCTTTCCCCAGCTTTGTTGTGATTCACTGACACCCCTTATGATAGTACCTTGTTTTGAGTGTGAGTCCAGAGGAAGCTGAGGACTTGAACTTTAAAATTCTGAAAAATCATCAAACAACAGAATAAATTTTTAAGTTAAAGCTAAAACTGAGACTGAGCAATCCAAAGTAGCAAATAATGGAAATTAAATCACTTTTAAAATTATACCACCAATAACTGACTTAATCCATATTCACCCACCATTCATAAGATGTAAATATTCAAAAACACGCCCATTATCTAAACACATGCATATTCTAAACACACTTATATTTCAAGATTATTACATTTAGAAAGCTAACCATTTCTTGCTGACCCCTCAAGTACTAATAAAATGTTACTCTTTCATGCCACTGTTCTCGATCACCTACCCAAAAGAGAGTTTTCCTTTCTCCAAACAGCCAGATGGCACATGGCACACTTTAGCATCTGGTATAAACAACTCCCTATTGGGTGTACACTCCTTAGGGCAGTGACTGTATCTTTTTCATTTCAAAGAGTAGATTACAGAGCCCAGACATTTCCTCAACAATGACAAATATATAACAAATAACTGATCATAAAAGTCATTTATCTTCCAACATTGCGTCTTCATTTCAGCCACATTTAACTTTGTGCCTTTCTAAATAAGGTTCTTCTACACCTCCTTGCCTTTGCGAATTCTATTCCACAAACATCGATGGGAAGCAACAGTATATTAATTCTTCAAGACCTTAGTCCAATATCACCGTCTAACCAAAGTTTCCTTAGATTCCTCCTAAGAATGTTTGTCACTTCCTCCACCACAATTTCATTGTCCTTTGATTAACTGTACTCGTAAAATGTTATAATTACCATTGCTCATGTCTATTTCTTTCACCAACCTTTGAGCTTCTGGAAGGCAGGGATTGACAAGGTACTATGGAAAAATATAGGCTATGGAGCTAGACAGTCTTGGGTTTAGACACCAGTTTTTAACTTAACTTTTTAACTACATCTTGGTCAAGTTACTTGTCTGGCTCATAGCAGATATTCAATAGATATTTGTTTAACAAATGGATAGGTCTCTCAAAACCTCAGTTTCTTTGGCTTTATTTCAAAAAATATATACCTTCCTATAAGATATAGAACTAATTGGTATAAATTAGAGAGTGCTAGGGATTTAATAGGAACTCAAAAATAGTATCTACTATATTTATTAGTTTCTCTAAGGCCTAGCATAGTTCTAATAAATATATTTCAAGTCAATGAATAAATGTACCAAGCAGTGTACAAAGCAATTTAGAAAATACACTGTAATTGAATCATGGACTCTATTTTCAACAAACTTATAGTTTAATAGGGAAAATAATATGGGCATACATATATCTGTAGTATAAAATAGAAATAAATACTCTTAGAACAGTATACATAAAGAACTTTGGGAATAATAAACTTCTGCTTGCAGACAAACTCTCAAAGGATGGGATGCATTAAAAAAACAATTCTATATTTCCTAAAATAGATTTTAAAATTAGAGATGAAAAAGAAAGTAATCCTAGACAGAAGGAATAACAGGAACAAAAGAAAAGAAGTAGAAAAGTTTGGAGGCAGATAAGGAAACTGAAAGTGGATTAGCTTTTCTGGAGTGCAGGCTACAGCACAATAGAGTAATGCCAGATTCTAGAAGGCCTTATGGGCTTGGTATAAAGAGGTTAGATGTCATATTAGGCAAACATAAGGCATCAAAATGTCTAGGAATAGAAATGACCTAAGAAATGCTTTGGGAAAATTAAATTCAACTCTGGCTCACATCCAAACAAATTCTATGCAGTTAAAAGAAAACAAATTGTCTAACACACACAGGGACAGAGGGAAGGAAGGAGAGGGGAAGGGAGGGAAGGAGGGAGGGAGGGTCTCGCCTGGCATATTTCTTCACTTCTGCTTCCAAGGGGACTATGGTCACTGAAAGGACCCCCCTGCTTGCAAATTGAAGGGAAGAGATGGATAGAATGGCCCCAAAGCAGTCTGCCTGAACAACAGAGGAACCCTAATATATAAGCATGAAGATTAACCAAAATAAGATACCAGTGGAAAAGAATATAAAATCTGAAAGAAAAAAAAAAATCTAGACCAAAACACAATTCACAGCCATGGCCAAGCAAGCATAAGAAACCAACACCAAAACCACTTCATAAATTAACCTGTAGTAAAATCTGAATAATTCAAAGTATAAGCAATACAGAGGTATATGATTTCAGCCCCAGAAGACAGAAAATAAATATACACAATATTCCTTCACTTTGGTTTTCAGTCTTCATGCCTTATCAGTAGCCCTGCAGACTGTCTGACAATATAAGGGCAAGTAGCTACAAATTGTAGTCATAAAAAAGACTGTTGGTGAACTATATACTCTAGGAGACACAAATTGATTCTTTTTTTAATGCCCTAAAACAAAAGTTTACAAGTGAGAATAAACTCAAAATACCCTGTATTAGTCCAGTCATTCATTCAACACCTATTTACTGAGTATATCTTATGTATCAGGCACTATGTTAGGTATTGTATGCTCAGTAAGGATAGATTTGATTTTATTCTTTTTCTTTCCAAAAAGTATAAATAAGATATTTTAATGAGAAAACAAAAACAAGTCCTAGTCTCATGTTTCTATCCAAAGATACTCAAAACTAGTATTTCCCTGCTCATACTTTCTAACTGCAACTTTATTTATGATCATGTAATAAAAGCCAATTTAAAGATTTTTTTAAAGTTTAAAACTTTTTAAAAAAATATTAAACAATCAGGCTAGCAAAAAGGTACTCAATGCATATTTCCCTTATAACAAACAAGCTAATATTTCAGTACAAGGTATCTATGCAGAATATATACAATACACATGTGTTCACAAAAGCTCAGTCATTGTGCAGCATTTAGAATGGGTAGAAGCATTATCCCACAAGCCTGTTGAATCACGTGATCTAAAACATAAAAGGGACTATTACTGGAATCTTATTATTGGAGTGGTAGTTTATCAAAGCATCTGAAGGACTAAATCATACTAAAAGTTCAACTATAAGTGAAAATTAATTGCTGCTCTTCAAAGGAAAGGAAAAAAGGTGAGCATGAAAAAAATATGGCTAACAAAAGGGGAGACATAAATGTAATTCACTCATTCCACTTGAAGAGATAATGAAGAATATGTTAAGCAGCAATATATGACTCTTATAGCAAAGAATCTTCCACCAAATGTTTCAACTCATTACAATGACAGAGTAATTCATAAAACTGGAAAAGTATGGCCTGCCTTTTATTAAAGCCTTTGTAACTTATTTTCTAGAACTTAAAACATTAACAAAATGATTTTAAACTGTTGCCCTTATGAATCCTATTACATTATTTTAGAGACAGTATTTTTAACATATTGACCTTTTAAAATCCTGACCATATTCTCGTGAGGGAAATTTGGGGCTGGGCACAGTGGCTTGCATCTATAATTCTAGCACTCTGGGAGGCCAAGGTGGGAGGATTGCTTGAGGTCAGGAGATTGAGACCAGCCAAAACAAGAGCGAGACCCCATCTCTACAAAAAATAGGAAAAATTTAGCCGGGCATGGTGGCGTACGCCTATAGTCTCAGCTACTCAGGAGGCTGAGGCGGGATTACTTGAGCCCAGGAGTTTGAGTGATCTATGATGATGCAGCTGCACTCCAGCCTGGATGACAGAGAGGGAGGGAGAGAAGGAAAGGAGGGAGGGAGGGAAGGAAAGGAGGGAGGGAGGGAGGGAGAAATTTGGTATCCTTTATGTAAATAAGTCTTAGACACGGGATTGATAAAGGTTGCTATCCCTCCTACTCCTGAGAGTCCATACAGATAACAACACATTCTTAGAATAAAAAATGCTAAAGGATTTTTGTCAAACAAAAGATTATAAATATTTATTTCAGAAGTTATTAAAACACACATCTTTCCAATGTACAAACAACAGGCAATTTGTTGCACTCCAAATGCATACCTCATATTCAGCTGTATTGACTGTTAAGGAAGGAACCAGAGAAAACAGTTCACTCAGGGTCTTCAAAATGAGAGGTCTTGTGTCACAACTCAGCTTTGGAGAGAGAGCATTCCAGGTGGAGCGAATGCAAACAACCTGTGAAGCAAATTTAAAAAGTTAACACCTACCAAAACCCCAACTCATATAAAACCTTGAATTAAGAGTACTATTTTTAATGATAAGGAAAGAAGAAAAATACAAGAATATTCCTAGAAATTGAGATTTGATAAGATACCATCTCTCCAAAGAAATTATAAACTGTTGAAGATCCAGCCTGTCTCACACAATTGCTTTTTTACTACTTTGTTTTGGTTAACCAAGTAAATAACTCACTGTCGTTCTCATAAACACTTGCACACACGTGAACTCCAGATTTGCAGTACACACTGCTGAAGAAGCATTCCCTGATCCAAAGAATGGTAAGATAATACTAGTATGTTTATAAAGCCAGGTATCCATGGTTCTTACAGTTTTTCAGCCCTGCTCAAACTACATCACCACTCAGAAAATTAGTTATATTAATATATAAAAATCAAGCATTCTCAAATCACCTTATAAGCTTTTAAAGAAGTAGAATAACTGTATTATTTAAAATAATTTAAGACATTTTAAAAGTCATCCAGATTTTTTAAGAGGCTATTAAATAAATCTAAAGCCCAATATTTTTAACTTGACTCAATTTCCTTAAATCAAGTGTTCTTTGTTCATTTCAATATCTGGTTTTATGAATATTCAAATGCCTTAAGTTCAATTCCAACTACAGCAAATGATTCTTTTCACTGATAGATGTTTTATTAAAATTTTAAAACTTAGACAGGTAGGAAGAGTACCAACACAGATCAATTAGAGTTTAATAAAGATTAATCTTTCTAAGATACTCCAATCTCTTCTCTTAAGCTGCAATTAATACACACAATTTATCTCTATCTACAAACATAAATTATTTAGAAATTTATGACTTTATTACATGAAATAGTAAGTTAAAAATGTCAAAGAAAAATGGGAAATATATGCTTAAGAACACAGTTTAGGGAGAGACTCAAAGGAAAAGACAGCAGAAAGAGTATCTGTCAGAAAACTTGGAGTCAGTGTTTTTGTTCTTATTTTCTACTTTCAATGAAATAGAAGAAAAATAAATGGTCTTTGATTTGGGTTCAATTAATACTTACTAAGGGAAGTACTATAGGTCAGGCATGACAGTAGGTATATTTATACAAAGAAGTAACTCTAATATTAAAAATCATCAGTGTTTGAAATAAAAATTCTTTAAAAGCTACCAATTCAGTACCAACTATATACCCAGAATGATATACCATACTAGAAGAAACAATAAAATATAAAATATAAACTAATCCGTCAAAGAATTTACCACTTTATTGGAAAGGAAAAGAAACGTACGTCATTCTCTATTACTGGAAACAAAAAGGAACATGATATGATTTTGAACTATTTTCACTAGAAAATAGTTTCAAGAGGAATCCATAAAAAATAGCTTCAAGAGGAATCCAAATGCAAAGATGGGAGGGTATCTCATCTTTGAGGGTATCAAAGATGTAAGTCTTGGGAAGAGATCTGAAGAGGGAATGGACAGAATCTCACAGACATGCCACAAGGAAATGCAAAGCATAACTGAACATCAAAAAGCACGTTATAAGGCACAAAAAGCATGAGTACTAGCGAGAAAAGGTTGGTGGATCATAGAGTATCTAGAATACCAAAGCAGTTTGGACCAGAACCAAAAAGAAAAGGCAGCCTAGAGATTTCTGAGTTGAGAAACACAATAAATTAAAGAGCTACTTTTTTTTTTTTTTTTTTGAGACAGAGTCTCACTCTCTTGCCTGGGGCGAGTGCCGTGGCGTCATCCTAGCTCACAGCAACCTCAAACTCCTGGGCTCCAGCAATCCTACTGTCTCAGCCTCCCAAGTAGCTGGGACTACAAGCATGAGCCACCATGCCCGGCTAATTTTTTTCTATATATATTTTTAGCTGTCCAATTAATTTCTTTCCATTTTTGGTAGAGACGGGGTCTCGCTCCTGCTCAGGCTGGTCTCGAACTCCTGAGCTCAGAATGATCCGCCCACCTCGGCCTCCCAGAGTGCTAGGATTACAGGCGTGAGCCACCGCGCCCAGCCTGAAGATGATTCTTATTATTACTACATGTAGTATTTCCTGAGACCTCTGTACATGCAACTTTGTATCATTACTCATGTACAAGGGAATTATTTTCTTCAATGTTCATTAAATGCTATCCAACGGACCAGTTTTCTAAATGATGACACTGAAACTTTCACCTGGTTTTTCCCATCACAAAAGTACTGGAAGGCCACCCATTAAGGGAACTGAACTGGCTTGAGGTTGTCAGCATTTTTCGAAAAAGTCATGCAATGATTGGCTCATAGACAGGGAAGCGGTCAAGAGAAAATGTTCATTTACCATCTTCTACGTAGCACTGCAGAAAAGCATCGGGGTGGTAAAAAGCGCTGCTCCCTTCAGCACT